>JAOSBN010042781.1:0-15236 GCA_027563595.1 Erythroxylum suave
CTGGCGCATCCACGCCATCTCCTCGACCTCGACCTCCTTGCCGCCCGCCGAGCGCACCTCCTTGTAGCGCCAGTGCGCCGCGATGCCGTACTCGGCGGTGCGGTGCATCGACCGGGTGCGGATCTGGACCTCGAGCGGCTTGCCGTCCGGGCCGATCACGGTCGTGTGCAGCGACTGGTAGACGCCGAACCGCGGCTGGGCGATGTAGTCCTTGAACCGCCCGGGCATCGGCTGCCACAGCGCGTGCACCATGCCCATCGCCGCGTAGCAGTCGCGGACCTCGTCGACCAGCACGCGCACGCCGACGAGGTCGTGGATGTCGTCGAAGTCGCGGCCCTTGACGATCATCTTCTGGTAGATCGACCAGTAATGCTTGGGGCGGCCCTCAACGGCCGCTTTGATCTTCGACGCATTCAGGGTGTTGACGATCTCGGCGCAGTAGTGCGTGGCGTAGTAATTCTGTAGACGTACTCGGTATGTCAGTAAGTCTGGTGATTCGTCAAAGTGTATAGTGGCTGTTGAAGGATGTTGCATGTGAAACCACGGAGGGGGATCATACCTCCTCACACCAGTCGAGGGTGCTGGTGACGGGTCCCCAATATCCATCGCCCGCTGGTGGGTAGGGGATGGAAGGCAAATGCAATGACATGATGACTGTGATCAATCCCTAAAAGGACTCTGTTGATGGAGGAAAGACAATAAGTATCATGATTTATAACATCAGCAGGCGCCCGGGATCGTTCGGGCAAAACAAGAAACGAGGCAGGCTGAACAACGAGGCTGGACTGTCACGGCGGACACCGGTTACACACCTGCCGCAACTTGACGGTTACAATCATGTCGGACTCTGGCGTGGCCTATATCTCTACGTACGAATCGCTTGTCCGTGAAGTGTTTCTCGAATTTCATCTGCTTTTGCGTTTCTGCTGAAGACTCAAGCTCTATGTAACTTGCAAGCGATCGAGGTGGCCGGAGAAGCAGCCTTCATTTTCATCATCGACAAATTAGCTGTCATGACTTCGTCCAAATTTCCTTCGTGGTGACCCTACATACATCCCTTCTCTTTAGCATCTGCTGTCCTATTCACCCTGTGGTTCAGTCCTCCAGGTGGGTCTACCGAAGCTTCTGCCACCATCTCTTGGCCCTCTTCTCGCTCCGTCACGGCCATCTCGGTCTCGACTCTCCTTTGCCCTGTTGACTTTCAACCTTCCACCTTCATTCCAGGGACTGTCAATGTCGTTGAACAGTTCAATCGCACGCTCAGCATCTCCTTCAGTTTTGAGATCTACAAAAAGATAATGATGATCACCAGGCTCGTTGGCTTTGCTCGCGTGAGGAGCAATCAGGTTGCTGACACTAGCAAATTCAATCGGTGGATCAGCGCGTGAGAAAAGGGTAGAGATCTCTGCTTCAACGGTGGCTTGTGGTTCAATAGCCGGCAGGCCCCCAACGTAAATGCGCTTGCTCTGCTCTGCAGGTGGTGGTCGAGAATACTGCTGGCCAGATTCATTCCTGGGTTGTCCCCATCGTTCGTTGGATCCTCGTGGAGAAGAGTTCTCGAAGCTTCCTGTTTGCAGAATTTAGAACTGTCTTGTAGTGGAGGATCGTACTTCTTACCGTTGCTCTCCCTTTCCCTCCAGCCACCTCCATAGCCGCCGCCCCGGCGTGGAGCTCCTGACTGACCTTCCTTTCTGGCAACACCAGGATTGATTCTGACAGACCTACCAAGAACCTCGGCACCATTCAATTGCTCCATCGCGCGAGCCGCTTCATCGACACTCTCCAGGTCTACGAAGCAGTAACTAAGATTGCGACCGGTGGCTTGATCAATCGACATGCTGACGTTGACCACGTTGAATCCATTGCTGGAGAAAAAGTTGGAGATGTCACCAGACTGAGCTGTGTAGAGAAGATTTCCGACGTAAAGGCGGGGTGTCTCAGGCTTCTCTGGAATCTCACGTTGTTCACGAGGCTGATACTCCTGGTACTCACGACGACCGTATCCGCCGCCGTTGCGTGGTGATTGACCTTCGTTGTTGTCGCGTCGGAAGCGGTTCTGTTGAGGTGACTCCTGACGAGGCGAGTCGTCCTTGACACGCCAGTTGATGGAATTGTTGGAACGAAAAGTCTGGTTCTGTTGCCTGCGGGGAGGCGGTGAAGTGCCTTCGTCCTCCATGTCTGTTCCGTTGACCCGCTGAGGTGGTGTAGAGACGAGGTGAAGGGGACAGAGAACAAAGCAGCAATGTTTACAACTACCAGAATTGGCGGTCTAGGTGTAGGAGGCGAGAAAAATTGTGGTTCCCTGGAGATGGGACACTAGGTTGCAGGCCCATGTCGTCTGGGAGCCAGTCAGCATTCTAGAACACGACAATTTATTTTTGGCGGCGTTGTCGAACAATTTTCAGTGCGCCGGTTGACGCCAAGACTCAAACAGGCTCCAGCCATTGGCAAAGGACGGGCAGCCGTCGGACGATGACTGCATCTACATGGAATTCCGCCTCGTAGTCTGCCTTGTGAAGAGAAGACAGGCCTGATCATGTGTGCGACAATACGAAGCACTGGTGTGATCTTGAGACTCGCAACTACGGGTCTGCTGGCTGGCCGTATCGCTGAGCAATGTTTGTATAGACAACGAGGAACACTCAATCGTTACTCATGAGGAGGAAAACTCTCAAACACTTCATAAAATCCTGTATATCTATGCATGACCAAGGATGGCTCGATTGGGGAGGGACAAGACCGATGACGGCGCTCTGCTATTGCTCAACTGCGAATCCCGCAAATGCGTGAAACGAATATTCAAGCCGAAGTCAATTCCAAGCAAGCTCAGGCATACCAGTTCCTTCAGTCACGCTTGCTTCAACCACGCTGATGATGGGAATCTCCTGAAGCCGAGAGATGATATGATGAAGTGTTGGCAAGTTGTCCCAATCACCGGCTTTGAAATCGAATGTGGCTGATCTGGCCCTCCAGACACGTTCAGTCGTGGATGCCATTGTAGGCTTCCCGTCCAGCTGGTCATCGCTATTGGTCTCGTCTTTCGTTTTGGAAGATATTGAGAGTTTCCCTGCACCAGCAGTGACGTCGTTCACATTTGGCACGAATAGTGTTTGTTCAGATGACGGCTGTGAGCCAGGCGGATGTAGATTGATGTGCGGAGTGTATCGATGCAGTAATGTGCCTTGGTCCGTCTTGGAGGCATCGGGAAGCGGATTCTCAGGCATTTCAGGCGTGGATGAATCTATAAGCTCCAGCCCATCGAGTCGAAAATTGCCCCATGTGAAGCCCTCCCAACTAGTGCGTATATGTACTGAAGTATCATCTTTGTCGACGTCTATCGTGGACCAGACTTTGGGAGCACCAAACTCTTCCTTTCCTTCCACTAGAGTCTCTGCTCTGTCCTCGAATGTGATTGGCAAGAAAGCTCCATCCTTTTTTCCTCCGTTGGTATCAGTGTATTCAACGCCATGGATGTACAGGGCAAGCTGGTTGTAGCCTCTTCCACCAAGAGACGGCACTCCTCGGAATGTTGTTTGTCGAATCGTACATTGACCTATGCTAGCAAGTGACCTAAATCTGAACAATTTGTTTCCTGGTGGCAGAAGAGTATCTAATACTGGTCTGGAAGTATTGAACCTTATTGAAGTGGCGGTAAAGGTTGGATTAAAGGCAGATTTGTGTTGGCTGGTAACAACTTGACGAAGATCTCGGGCTGGACCGAACACAGATGTCATTGGAGAAGGGTTTTTGGCCATCTGGATCCATTTCCATTCCCTCAATTTCTGGTTCGAGTTGTCCCATTCATCGTATCCAAAACAGTAGGCTTGATATTGCGCGGCTATCATCATTAGTCACTCTTTTCCAACAGTAGTGATCTGACTTACCATCGAATGCACTCTTCTCACCCCGGGCTTTACCACTTAATCGAGTATAGTGTTGTACCAATTCAGCTCGTTCTTTCCTTATCCGCTGATAAAGTGCTAAGCGTTCGGGCACATCATCCTTTTTGAGCCCTCGCTCGAGTACGACACCAAGAGCTACTGCGTCTTCAATGGCGATTGCAGCACCTTGACCAAGGAATGGTAGGAACGGATGCGCAGCATCTCCCATCACAGCCAGTTTCTCGTGGTGCCAACGAGGCAGTGGTGCCATATCAAGCAGCTTCCATACTTTCAATGAACTTTCGTCTGCCTTTCCCAACATCGTCAGAATATCAGGATGGAACTCTTTGTATACGTCAAGAAGCTTGGCTCTACTCGCATTGATGCCCCAACTTCCCGTAGATCCTTCCACAGAGTCAGGGTGAATGCACACGTAGTTCAGCATCGTGTTATCGTTAGTAGGATACATAATAATGCTTCGATCTGGTGCAAAGAGACCGTTGAAATTACCCTCATCTTCCGCAAACTTGTGGGTAGCCGGGTCTGAAAGTAGTGTCTCTCTAGGAATCAGAAATCGGAAAGCACTTAATCCCGAAGGAAATGGTTGCATATCGCCTTCGGGCAGAAAAGTCCTTGTCACACTGTGGACGCCATCAGCACCAATGACAACGTCACCCTGTACAGACGAGCCGTCCTTGAACGTGACGATAGCATTTGTTGTGTCAACTCCAGTGACCGGCATTGAAAGATGCAGCTTCGCCGGTGCTCCAATTCCAGCTTCTTCAGTAGCAGCTCTTCTAAGAGCATCGTGAAGCTTGACTCGATGAGCTAAGCGCCATTTCTGTCCGAGTCAGTATACCAACAGTGAGTTTGAGCAAGTGAAATACATGTTCGTGAACTCTGTGGATCTGTAGAAGGTTGATCTTCTTCATTTTGTTACCAGTATATGTCCATTCCGACATCTGAACGTTGTTAGCGCAGTACATCCCCTCTGTCCACTGTGGTGATTACCCATTCGGCAGTGCAAGCACCGATGTCTTTGCAGTATATGCCTAAGCGCTTCAGAATACCATTGGCATTCGGGCAAGTGTTGAGTGCGGCCCCGATTTCTTTGCTAAAACCACTCGACTCATACACCTTTTCCAAGTCAGAATAGAGTGAAGCCGAGCGATGCGTGGTCTCACATGGACATCATGACCCTGTTGGCGTAGTGCGAGAGCTGTGGATAAACCGCCAATGCCCCCTCCCACGATAATGACTTTTAGACCCTTAGATGTCTCAACATCTACTCCGTTGCTGTTTCCCTTGTCGTTCTGCATCCTGAAGCAGATCGCGCCGACGAGGTGATTAGTGTCAATCGCTATGCACTCGAAGGTCCCTTGCTCTCTTCACTTTTTTTTACCTATACCTCACCGCGTAAAACTGTCTGCATCGAGTGCTCTGGACGCGGCACATACGATATTGGCCCACAGATTTCTTATGGACTGCACAGATGCGAGAATAGCAAGGTTGGTGGCGAGGTTACCTTGGTAGCGCTGTGTATCAAGACCAGTGACTGACAGAATGCCCATCACGATCTTAAGTACATATGAGTCGTAAGTCCTGCATGCTCCTTCACTTCCCCTGCTGATCAGCAGTGGCTGCAGAGTTGGGTTAAGTTAGACGGAGATCCGTGAGCTACACTAGCCCCGAATGCCCGGGGTGACAATCAGTTCCACTATTGTCATCGGATCACTGAACGTCTTCGTATCTCACTGCGGTAGACCTTTCATCGGGATGTGGAGTGTTTCCAATACTGATTGCAGAGATGTGACTGACACGCTGGCTTTGCTGTACAACCTACTTACGTATGCAGGGGTGGTAGAGCAGTGTTTTGAAAGTACCCAGCATCACTTCTCGAGACAAGTGTGTGTGGATGTGTCACACTTGAGCATCTATTCTATTGGAGGTGTACCAGAGGATGCCGCTTAGTGTCGTCCTCTTGATGCAGGTAGCGCAATCATCTTCGAATTACTGAAACTTGGCTTATTCGAATGCTACACCGACATTACTGATATGTTGATTTGGATTTCTGACGTGCTTCATTATCTCGAGACTGAAAGTCGATGCCGCTGTGCAGTATTTGGAAAGACGAGTCATGATCTGACACCCTGGCTGATGATCGTGAGTTTAGGTACAGACTGTCTACAGCAGGATCATCTAGCGAGACGTGCTCACCGCTGGTGCTGCAAATAGACAGTAGACGAGGGGTCCCGGAAATTCATTGTCAAGCATGTGCAGCGGCAGTATGCGGCAATCCACGTGCTGATGGCCTGAAGTGTTGGCTATCAGCCAAAGTCTGGGGATGAAGTTTGTCAAGCGCAAGTCACCCCCCGGTGCTAGCTCCCGAATGCGGGCGGCCTCTATGGATTACGATCATCCTTCGGTGCAGCTGCGGCGCAGGGGAAGCAGGAACATTCCGCAAGCTTTCAACTTGCATCAATGATACACTTCACAGCTTCTTTCGAAGCTATCAGCACGATCGGATTTTCAGACATTCATCAGCTCCTCATGATAGCTGTCATTCATGTCTTAGATGTAATGTCTGAATCTACTTAATTGCCATCTACTAGAGTAGGGATCACTAAGCATTAAAGGGTTCTTGGATGCTCATTGATTGAGTCGTGTTCTCGATCCAAGTCACACCACTGATGTGAGTCGAACGACTTATCGGGGCCGTCGGATTCTTTATCAATCATGTTGACTACCTGTTCTATCAATTATAGCAGCTTTGACGAGGGCGGCGGTAGCTATCGTCTTGATAGATGACGATCCACGCTTCTTGTTTCAGAGTTTTCAGCTGAACGGCTTGCTCGTCTCTATGAGGTTTCTGACTCTTCGACCCGATGTGTGCTACACCTGTTGGCGAGTGCTTGTATACTTCAAAAGAGATGGGAGCATTGAATACAATGAAAGAGCTGCACGTTATAGTCCAAAGGCGAACAATGATGGATGTCCGCGTATAGCACGAGAGATCTCTGGCTTCCTAGGGAGCGCTTCTACATATCGAGAGGGCCAACATGGACCAAAGACTATACACCGACTACACAGACTGCAGCAGCGCCCGCTGGCCGATATACTGCGGAGAGCAGCGCGACCGATAGGAGGAGCCTACGACTGCGGAGTCATGCTTCTCTAAGCGATAGAATATCTCTGGGAAGAACAGTCCATCAAACACCTCGCGCACGCGTTGGCGGTCTGTCAAGCATTTAGACATAGAGCTCATGTTGACGATAGAGGATCTCTCCTCTATGTAGGCGGCACGACTACACATCTTCCGCGACTGTTTTCATGATGGTGAAGGCGGCAAACACTCGGAGAACCGGATCAACGACTGAAAGTGGTGTGGGTACACACCTTTGAAGAAGTCGAAGTCCTTGGACGCGCATTACAATGTTGATCGCCTTCAAAATTGTGTACAGGAGCACGTATGACGTCACCCTGGTGCAACTCTCGGAGAGACTTTGGGCCGGCTGTTCTGTGCAATAGGTCTATTGGGACCATATGAAACTGTACCACATCACCATTGTAGGCCGCTTGTGCGTACTATGAGCCTCTTTACGCGTCACGCAATTACTTCGTCCTCTGGCCGAACCAGAGGGGGTCCATCACAGTAAGGAGCAATATAAGTGATGGGACTACACAGTATTCGAATATCTGGGAGAATTGGTCTACACAATGGTCGCAGTCTGAGCCACTATTCCGGCAGCTGTCACACACATGACCTTGCATCAGTCTGGTACAAATCATCCCTGCAGCCAACACATGTTTCAACTGCTCCCTTGTGTGCTGCTGTACCATAAGGAAATGTGTTCAATTTCGAATGCTTTCAGACAGGCAACCGATATTTAGGTCATCTCAGCTAGCACTCAAACATTACCATCCGTTCATCTCCTCTCATCGGGTACTCAAGGAACGAATACGATACCTCAGACTCCCCTGTTCGGCACGCTCACCCGCACAAGAGGCTGCTCGATTTGATCTCACTCGAAGTTCACACGAATAGTAGTGGTAGCCGAAATCAACACCAATCCCTTCATCGAAACTTCCCCGAACAAGAGTCATGGTCACAAGAGGAGAGAATTCATGCGACTCATTGTCGCTTCGGAATGCGACATTCCACTTACGTACACACCCTCCTTCATGACATAGATGGCTAAATAAACTTGGAAAGGGGTAAATATATCTACACGTGCTGCTGATCGTCGTATGCAGCCCGTGGGATGTCTTCTGCCTGGTTCGAGGGTATCTACGCGTTCCGATGGGGTGACGAGCTGTATGGTGTGGACCGCGTTGGCACGATGCAAGGGCTACCTACCACAAATTGCCGCCCTGCCACACCACGGTAAAGCGTGGAGTAATCATACCCACCTTAACCAACTACGGATGGTCATGCACCAAGCTCTGACGTTGTGCGTATTGGCTCTGTCAGAACACTCTGCTTTTCTATGTTCGATCCACCTGGGTAGGTATAGGTTAATACTTGATCCGTTTTGGAGAATAGTCTCTGTCGTACTGACTCTTATAGAGGTCGATGTCGGTTTGTGTTCGCAATCGAGCCCTACGGCAAGACAGCCACGATGCTGAATTCGAAGGAACAGGCCCATCCAGCTTCTTGAACCAATACCACAGGTGCTTACAGGCTCGATATACCAGATCAATCTCTCGATGCCCGGGCCGCGGGGAACGCAGTTGAAAGCTAAGCCATATGCCCGTCACAAATCCATAACGATTCCGAAACGCGTACCCTGGTCCACGTGTTTGCAATCCCGCGCTGGCATTGCGTAGTGTGCGTCAAGTCATGCGATGTTTGCACTAATAGCTGGCCTTGATTGACCGCGTCTCTGCCCCCAACTGATCCGGCTCCAAGCCATGAGGTCAACCGGGACACACGCCTTCAACTGGTACGGAGTTCAACCTGCCAATTCATTAAAGTCTCTTACGCAAATGGCGACGATAGACTCCTGCCTGGTTCGTCGAGAGCATTGATCGTCAACGCCTGATTTAGTTCTCAGCTCTAGGTAGCGAGAATCGCAAATTTCATCACCTCAGAGGCCACGTAGCCCGCCTGCATGGCCGGTCACCCATGGTCGGTAGTCACAGAAGATGCATCGGCTCTGCGCAGAGCTCCAGGGTGACTGCAGGAAGCACGACGTTCTACTGGAAGCCACCAAACCTGCCAACATGGATTTCGAGCCTCGCCTGCCGGGTCCGAGTAGTGGAGTGCTCGGATCATCATCATGGGAGCCTTCGCCAAAACTTGTCAAGCGAGGTTAAGTTTGCCTGCTCGCGTGGGCGACGAAGATGCGCAGATGATCATCAAGCCTAGCACATTCGGCCAGATAGCCTTTTCGCCGACTAGCCCTAGGTGTTCTCTAAAACTAGATGGCCCGGATCGAGAATCACCCGATCTTTCCGACTACTCCCCAGGTCGATGCAATTTGCACCCATTCATGTCCAGATCGATCATTTTGGTTCTAGTCAGCCAACAGTCAAAGATATGATTTGACGATGGGAGGAATTCAGCACAAATTGTCGAGCACAATGATTGGACATTTGGCTCGGCTCACATGTCTTGGCAAGGGGGCAACTTTGACTATGCCCAAGGAAACCACTCTATGACCAGCTCGGTTGTCAGGTTACCAACGTTCTGGATCGTGTATGTTCATCTTGACATTACACCTGGGCGACATCGCATGGCTAAATTTTGCCGGCTTTTGCAGTCCCACCACTATGCATTGGGTCGGCCCTGGCTTCACTGGCGCAGCGGGGCCGAATCGTATCAGGGTACCCTTCACTATTGCCCTGCAAAGAGGTCTGGTAAACGCAAGAAGGAAAGGTAATATTCAGGGCCCTGAACTGTTGTCTAAATCTGTTCGAGAAGGTTGCAAACATTGCATCAGAGACATGCTCATGCATGGGGTCCCTGAATGGCGAACAAGGTATTTGTCTGATCATTCTGCATCTTGTCGGCAGCATATACTCTTCGCACATCCTAGTTTGACCCTTTTATCCTTTTGACAGCACTGTCTTTGCGCGAAGGATTCGATCAAACATTTTCAAATTTTGTTTCCCCTTCCCCATATTATAACCCTAGCACACCATCATGTCCCGGCAAGGAAGCAGCCGAAATCCTCAGGATGTAAGCAAACAGACTGGGAGCGCAAATTTGGCCAATTCGAATACTTCACGAAACTCTCCAGACCACTCCTCGAAATTTCTTCCAAGTCTTAGTGACTTGATGAAAGATTCCATGGGACTTCGACGTGATGGCAGCTCTAGCACTGACAATGAGCTCGAAAGCATCAATTTTGATCAATCCGACTTGGATGAATTTTTCCAATCAAGATCCAGACCTTCCACTGGAAATCATGCAGCTCAGACACCCGGAGGCTGGAGTCAGACTCTCCCCGCGAGACTCTATCCGGGAGATCCAAGGACGGTGTCAAGCCCAACCACCGCAAGCTCCAGCGTGAAAAGCAGTGCCGCGTCACCTTATTCGAGAAGCTCAGCGTCCTCCGCTCCACCTCGGCGTGCATTAGAACACGGGGCCAAGAAACCAGCGAAGAAGAGCTCTAATGCGGACGGCGGCTCGGCTTCACGACCTGTTGTGTCATGGCGCTAGTCATGAATATGCATTAGCATAACAGCATCAACGAGAAAGTCGGACTAAGTTTGAAAGTGCATGAGGCACATGCGTAAGGCGACCGGTGTTGTGGAGTAGGGTCTCAGGACGGATCTTCCAGCGAACGGGCAAGGTGGTACAGCAGCTGATCATGTAAGGAGGCTGAATATCATCCGCCATCTTGCATGGTAAAGAAAAGCATGCCAGTACTGAATTAATGACATTCAAGGCTATCGGGCTGAAAATTATTGTCTTCAGCCATTAATTTTCGTACAAAAGATTCTTTTCCGACAGAAAGCACCATCACGCAGGCCATATTCAGGTGAGTGCCGCTTTCGATTCTTGCGGCGCGAGCTCACCGAGGCAGACTGTGGTCTTCATTTGGCTGCATCGTTCAGGGCAAGTCTTGTGCGTTACGATTGACCGCTATGATCCACCTGTTCTGGCAATCTTGACAGTTCTGGCGTATACTTCCGACTGATGAGTGAAGTTCCGATTGATGGATGTCTTGGGGCGAAGATGGGTGATTTTTGGTTGGTTCCATGTGGATCTCGACGCTCTCTGGTCCACCATTACTATGGTCGACCCGAAGGAAACGAAGCTGCCTCACTCCCTGACCGTTTCTTGTGACCTGCGTCACGGCCTACATCATCGTCTCTCCACTGCTTAGGGCATGCGACTATGTGCTCTGCCTCGACCAGGCGCAACCCATGGCTTCTTGTCAGGATCCACATTCTCGAAGCGCACGCTGATCAATTGCCCCCCTGGCATACTGCTGAACGAGAGGAAGGAGTTGACCGCTACGACCGGGAGACCTGTGTCCACACTAAGTGAGTACCTCGTGGCAGTCTGGGTCCGAGATGATTCACATATTTTTTGTTACAAAGAGTGCTGCTTTGCGTAGAACAGTTCTCCACACCTAAACCTTTTGTACGAGGCTTTGCGTCTCAAAACTGTTTGACCGGACCATTCTCTCTGTCGGTCAGTGAGTCTAAGCCACGGCGGGCCGAAACCACACCACGTGGTGAACCCTTCATCTACGTGGAAAATATAGAAATCTTGTGGCAACGGCCCGGCAGATCATACCCCGAGGTAGCAGATGCATATGAGAATGGGCGGTTAGTAACGAACCAACAAAACAATAAAAAATCAGTACACTAGAAATCACCTTGACCAACATCGATGTTAATTTGAGCTGCGATTGAGAATCGGTCGCTCAGCCAAAGCCGCCACCCAGCTCGCTGGCCGGCCGGTACACGTCGCGTTGCACCTGCGAGCGACAATGCCGCATGGATTGGGGAAGAACAAACACAGGCACTGTCCCACGTGCGATGCACACTAAGTCGTCCATATACCGTATTCAGCCCTGAGTCATGACCGGTGCGCTCGCGGCATCGCAGTACCGGAGGCGGAATGCTGGTGAAGACACCTCGATCATGGCCCGATTCTAGTTATAGGTCTGCCTGATGCGGCCACCATGAAGATCACAAATTGAAACAAATCACTTCTGGTTTGGGGCAACATCCCGCGAACGTGATCAATGCACCTGCACTCAATCTGGTATATCAAAAGAGGTTCCACCTGATAATTGTGCAGGCTCCGCAATAAGAGATATGCCACGAAATCGCGTGTGTGCCCTACATATTTACTGACATTTCTTCGTCGTCATGTTTCGGTCTATGCTAAAATAAGGCAAGTGCAACAACATCGGCTACATGCCGGATGAAGCTCACAGATGATATTCTACCGTTACGCTGCTGTTCGACAAATTTTGGTGAGTGCGTCAGGCATGCGAATATTACAAGAAGATGACGCAGCGCACAATGTTGTGATAACTTCATTAGATCTAATCCCGCAAGCCGTTCACAAGATACGTGATCGTCCTTTGTGTCTGTCGCAGGAGTGGTATCAATGGATATCGAACGTACTGTAACATCTAGACTTCAACTGGCATAACACTAATGGAAGAGTATGCCTTTCTTGCCGCCACAGTGGCTGTGTTCTGTCTCATACCTGCACCGGCATGGATGCCGGTTAGAGCCACATACCGCTGTCCGATTAACGACAAGGCAACGTGCAAGCAACTCAAGCATTTGATGTGTAAGGCTCAGGCCTGCCTTGCATGTCCAGCACCCTGGCGAGCACAGGGAAGATCAAGAGGGACCAGTATTTCAGCAGCTCTCTCAAGCTCTGGATGCTATTTTGAGGGCGGGCAGACGGCACAAACGACCCCTTCTGCAAATACCTAATTGGTAATGAAGCGTGGGGGCTACATTAGATAAGCAATTTGCTCCAGCATGATATGACTAGCCATTACACAATGGCGCCAAACGTCCTCGCAGTCCGATCTACGAACGAAGGAGACTCTGCCCATGATCACGAGACGTTGTAGGGCTCTGCTTCCACACGCACACTATCGTTTTTACACCTGCAGGTCCACTGTGGTCACCTAGCCCCCTTCAATACCCAGCAAGTCACGGGCCATATCCCGAATGCCAACAATGTGCCTTTGCGAGGCATGTCTCACTACAATTCTTGCCCAGCACGAGTCTCGCTCATTGCTCCAGAATTTGACGGCCCTCCACTCGACCATGACAAGGCCGAACCGAATCCAAACAAATTCTGACGGCAATTAGGAGCGCTCCAACAAGAAGAGCTACAATACGGGGATCTTATGCACGTTGCAAATCCTAACACTAGATGAATGCCGATCACTGGTGTATCTGACCAATTGAATCAGGTAAACTCTCTCGGGACAGTTCATGTAACCATTACGACACTGGTCAATCCTTCCGGACGCACTCTTGATACCTTCCAGCGCCGTATCATTCCATATGAGGTACAAGAAGCGGATGGACCCTTGACACATGGCAGGAGACAAGGATGTTCAACGTGGATAGCCACTTCCGCGTGCCAATCGCTTTTACCAACGCTGTCCAAGGCCACGTTTCCAGTGGGTCAGCGACGCGGACCAGCCTCTGCCCCCATGGTGATCACACGTGTGGAAGAATCATTGCTTTTCCATCTTTTGGCCAGAATCTCACATGTGGTGTGGTACCCCACGTTCTTGATCGATCATTAGACCAGACGCGCACAATGTTTACCAGTTTCGACGTTACAATTCCCTGCTTCGAAGGTCTAGACGGATACAATGTCGATAACTTGATTCTGGTTCATTGTGATCGACTAGTGTGAGAGCCGATGGTCGCAAAGAGATTCCAGAACCTGTACATGTGTGTATATCGACTCAATCCAGGCTGTCAGGCCTGATTCAGCAAGTGAGCGCGAGTCCGGAACTACATTTCACAAATCGTGTTTTCCAACATTATGACCGCTTCACAAGGCGCATTAGTAGGGTTACTTCCAAGATGCTGACACATCAGTGCTTGACATGGCTTCTTCACCGATCAGTGTGACTCTCTTACCTCATGAAATGTTATCCGTGTGCTCGACGTACCTTCGAAGGTGGAATGTCCAGGGAATTATGCCTGGTATGTATGGGAACCGTATCAAGCTGCAGTGCCGCCAGCTTTTGGGAGCGTAAGCTGTGGTATCATCGCATTCGGTCCGTAGGGCACTTCGTTGACGAGCGTTGAATACACTGCAGGAGTTGAGCCATCTGTTGTCTTAAACAATTTGACCGCCCGATAGTTGTGTCTAACAAGGCTTCGACATTTCCGAGCACTTGATTTTACGGCAACTGGCAGTCAGATTGCTAGCCCAATCATACCACGAGGATCTTCATCCGGTGCATAAGCGTACAACCGCGGTAAACTAACCACAGTTGCACACTAGCCATCTCCTCTTCTACAGTCCTATCCCCAGAAACCCTGGACATCAAGGCTACTTGACCTCAAAACTTACTGGTTTAGGGCATAGAAAAACAGAATCCGAGATACGAAGTGAAGATTGCGCGGCCTCGACATCACTGTGTCAGTTACGTCCGAGTGAGTTCGGCGGGTTTATTTTTGTCCGGCTGCGTCATGTTGACTTCAAAATTGGTTCGAGACACGCATGCAGGCGGCGCCATGTAGTTCCACTGAACTATAGGATGTGAAGTCTCGTTAGCATCATGCATCAGCTATATCGAGTGCTTTATGGTTGATCATGGTTGCCGCCATCTGAAACAGGACACCATCAAGATCGAGCCTCGAAGCACCCCATCAGATACGCGATGCAGACGTACCCTGAGAAGAAGACGAGTTAAGTGCGTAAAGACGTCGTCGGTGCCTTTGAGATAGCATCCAAGATGCAGACCAGATCGATGTCGAGCTTGGCGGCGATCGGCGCCAGCATCGGCCAGGTGCACCGCGCGACCTGGAAGCTGCCCCCGGCCCGCAAGAACGCCAAGCCCAAGACGGTCCCGGTCGCGGTCAAACCGCTGGCGTTGCAGGGAAAGTCGGGCCGGTTCGGTCCCGGAAGTGCGGCCGGCTCATGCGTCGGCCGCGCGGCCCTGGACATCGGCTCGTCGCTGTTACGAACTCTTAGATAGATCAAGGTGCCGCGATGGCCGTCCCCAAGCGAAAGACTTCCCCCTCCCGCCGCGGCATGCGCCGCTCGGCCGACGCCCTCAAGGCGCCGACCTACGTGGAGGACAAGGATTCGGGCGAGCTGCGCCGTCCGCACCACATCGACCTGAAGACCGGCATGTATCGCGGCCGTCAGGTCCTCAAGGTGAAGTCCGCCGAGGC
>JAOSBN010042908.1:0-15227 GCA_027563595.1 Erythroxylum suave
ACTAGCAAAGGAGACTTCAGGTTGAAACCATGCACATGTGACATGAACCCATAATGTCTCCACATCTGTTGGCTTTAAAGCGTCACCTATTTTTGAGGGAAAAAATAGTAGAGGAGAAAACGTTAAAGAGATGACAAACAAAATCAAAACAATAAAAGTAAAACCAGCTAAAGAAATGCTTATAATGGTAATGGAAAGAAAGAATACACGTTATATAACAATACAAAATCTATGTCATAGGCAACAGATTTGGGATAGAAGTTGTAGAGCTATCTCAAGAAGAGAAGAGATCCTACCATTTGTTATGCCTAATGTTAAGGAAACCAAAAAAAAAAAAGGCATCTGAATCTAAAACATACATTATAAGATCTAACCTTTTACAGGACAAAGGCAACACTCTCGCTTGACATCAGTTGTTTCACATGCTTTGCAAACCCATGAAGTAAAATCTGGCACATTCCTTGCCCCATAGCATTCTTGATGAACAGCTATCTAAAATCAGGAAAACATACACCATGAGTTAGCATTTAGAAAAACAATTTCCTAGTTGCTGTTAAGAGAGATTAGCAGATAATGTCTTCCTTTTCTCACTTCTTTTGGAGTCATGGGTTCCAGCTAATGAACCAAGGAGCACATCAACTCAATTTTAGACAGTTACAGCAATGCAATAATGCAAAGCTGACAGCGCAAGATTGCTTCAGTAGGAACGCTTTAGATTTCGTATAAACAAAGGGACTGAAGCTCAAATTATCAGCAGTATGCAAAACATTCTAACCATCTTGCAATCCTTTTAGCCACAGACTAAGGTTTTCTCTGTTACAGAATTGGACGGTTTTCCAAAAGACAAAATGGAAAACTACTTGATCTATTTGTTGTTTAGATCAATACATGGTCCAAGGGTACAGTTACTGCTCCTAGTGATTATCCACTGAACCAAATAAACAAATGAAATGGAATTCCAATCACATTTTTCATACTACCTGTTGCAGATAATAATTTTGTTGTAGTCCCAGTCTTCAACCCATCTACATACCGCACAACGCTCTGTTGTCCACTTTGCATAAACTGGTTCATGATATTTCTCTATAATTGCAACCGTGAGAATAATTTCATATATCAGTACTGTAAATCCAGGCAGCAAAGTTAAATAAATTTACCAACAGCAGTATTTTGTTCTTGAAAGACAAATACTTTGCAGGAAACCAAGCAACTTTTGTTTCCGCTCTTTAATGGAAGAATGCTTTGGTTTCACAGAAATAGCACGATCATGATACTCGGCTAACTGCATCATCTGCAAATGCAAAGGATAATGTATTTTTAATTTAGCACAAAATTCACACCATATGACCATAATTTCTGCACATGTAAAACTCAAATCAAGAAAACAAAACTGACAAACTCTCATATCCACAGTTACTTGGGTATGAGACAGTTCATGAATGTTACTTACTTTAGATGCAACAATTATTTCATAACACTCAAAATTAAGACAAAATCAAGAAATGACCGTTACTTAGAATTTGAGATAAAGAGGTCCACAGTTGCTGTACGAACCCATTGTTCTGGGGTTAGCATGGAACCTTTCACCTTGACACTGGTCTTCCTGTTTTTTGCTTTGTAGCCTGTACGTCGTTCCCATTCACTTAGTGCTTGCTTTTCTGACCCACAAGACCCACATTTGTGCAGATCACAGAGTAGAGGTAGAGAGAAGAGAGAATGGACCAAGAGTTTTTAAGCGTCCGATGTTATAAACGGAAATGACGCAAAATTATAAAAGGTAAAGTCTGCTGGAAAAAGCTAAAATAAGGAGCTTTTTTGAAAAGCTCCAAATTTGAACTTCTTTAAAAGTTATATTTTAGCTTCTAAAAAGGTTATTTCTATTTAAAAAGTGCTTTTGAATTTTATATCTAAACACCCATTTTTTTTTAAAATAGCTTTTGCGATAAAAAAAACTACTTTTCTATTCTCCAAAAGCTCAAACAAACAGGTACTAAACTACTTTAGGAAAAAGCTGAAAGCGTAAATAAGTTAAGACACTTTCTAGCACTCAATGAAGTCATTAGGGTGTATAAAGATTGCTGCAGCATTAGAAAGAATTGACATCAATTATAGTGAAGGCATACTGAAAATATCTCAGCATGATAAAGAGAAGACAATTATCCAATAATTCTAGTACATTAAAGACAACGTATTCTTGAAAATTTTGGCCTATGAGATTCAATGATTAATAAAAGGCATCACAATTGTCAAAGCAAGTAAATCTGCTCGTTTAAGAATGAAACAATGAACAAAACTTTGTAGTCCACGTTGTATTTCTCTAAGCGCAAAACCCCATATATAGTCTCATCTAATAGGTTTATCCATAGGATGGACAAAATGAACCCCAACTATACGTATCGTGCATCTACTTGCTTGATAAGAAATAAAAAATTCATTACCTTCCAATTTGCGTATTGCAGTAGTCATTGATTTCATTTCCTGCACTTGCACGTCCAAGAGATTCACAAATTCTTGAAAGTAACTCTTTGATCAAGTATTTGTTGTGTGTAAGTTTTAATAAACAACACTCAATAATCTGCAAATGTACGATTCGTTAGCGTAGTATTTAAGGTGTCGATCCTACGAAGAGGGATAATCTAATCTTAAAATCTAAGGCCATAAACAAATATAAAAATTCAAATTGCCTGAAATTAAAAACGAGAAATTAATTCAATCAATCATAGAAATACTATTTACTAAGCAATTGCAATTGCAACACATCCAAGAATCAACCTAAGGAAATTACCAATTGAAAGAAAATGAATTTTACCTATCCTTAATGCTAACTTAACGATTATGAATGACTGGATTATTAGCTTTAGACGATTCTAGGGTTGATTACTTTCTCTCAAGTTATAACCATTAGCCCTAAATCACAAACCCTAATTACATTATGGAGGTCACAATCTCTCAATTTACAACCTATCAAAAACCCTAATTAGTTCTGAAGTTCTCTAATAAACTACCGAAAACCTATACAAGATCTCTCTTCACACAATTTACCGATTTTATTTAATTTTAATTTCTATTAAATCACCTAACTCTCGTTAGCCCAATTAGATTGTTTTTCATCTGCTTCACCTTCTCAATTTATTATCGAATTATGCAGTCGTAAAATTAAATCATAATAAATCCAACACACACATAAACAATCTTGATGTAGTTTATTTTAATTTTTAGAAGGAAAAGAAAGAAAGAAAAGAGAAAAACAAAAAAGAAAAGAAAATGAACAAGAATGAAAGAAACAAAAAGAAAAAGAATGAAAAAATGTTTAAATAAATTTGCTAAGGAGGAAGTGCATATGAGTTTGCAAAGTTAATTATGATTAATGTATCTTTCTAGAGTTATAATGAATGTGACATTGACTATGTTAAACATAAGGTAGAGGTTGGCTTGGAAGGTTCTCTCTTATGGTTTCAATGTATTGTTGGCACAAATTGTATGAGTGATTTCTTCGGATTGGTAAATGCTTCATGTGATTGGTGTGAGAGAGTTGAATAAAGTTATGAAATATAAATGTTACATTTATCATAATTGACGGTACCTAGTTTTTTATGAGTGTTGCTTAGTTTCACTAGCTTTGATGACTTTCATGCTACATGACCTAAACATATCTCACCTTACATTTACCCACATTACAACCTTGAAAAGTCCTTTGATTTATGATTTTGCATGTGAACATTAGTGGTGGAGAAATGAAATGATATGCAAAGTTATGGATTGTCATGATCATGAATGGTGTTGAATATACTTATAGATATATTTTACTCAAACACATTTTTCGAGTCTACCATTAGATTACTCAGTTTCTGAAGAAGATGCTTGCTGATTGAACATGAGTAGAAGCATTTAATATTGAATTACTATTAAAATTTTTGAAAGTCATTCATCTTTGTTTATGATTATATAGTCTTTGAAGACTAATTTTTGCTAGTCTTTATGGAACAAGAAGAAGAAAATTAAAATACAAGAAGAAAATTAAAAGAAGAAAAAAAACGATAGCATCAAGAAGAAGAAACTGCAACATATGTGTAGATGGGAAGCATGCCAAAACGTACTGCTGGAGGAGCAACCAGGAGATAAAATGCAGATGATGTTTGCGTTTTAGCTTTTGCGCTTAATGCAAACGTTGTTTTTCAATGTAAGTGTGCATTTCACGCATAATAGGTCTTTAACAAAAGCTGAATAGTGAGCACGGACCAAAAACTATGCAATAAAATTTTCATATCATGTATAGTAGATGGAGAAGAGATTCGTGTGGCGGTAGAGGAATAGTAAAAACGGGGTGGCGATAACAGAGAGAAGAGTGGTGATATAAAGAGGCAGTAGAGAAGAAAAGAAGGGAGATGTGAATAGTAGCTTAGGACAACTATATTTATCACATCATGGAATAGTGTTATGAATAGTAAGTGAAATGAAAGAGAGCAGAAGCTTGTGCAAGAGAGGGAGAGCATTTAGGGGTTTTCAGCTAGGGTATTTTTGTAGAGGTTCTGAAAGAGACCTATGGAGGAGTAATATCCTAACACCAATTTGAAGGTACAATTGACGCCGACAATCCAAGTTAAGCATTTTTTATTATATTGTTTCTTTCTCTTATTAAGAATTTATTATGTTACCTTGTGATTATTGGATTAGGTATTGAAGGATGATGATTTTAATGCTCTATTGAATTGTTTTTCACGAAAACTCATTGCTACAATCGAATGTAATGCGTAATTATTGTATTTTCGATTCATGTGTAATGATTAATGGTTCCGAATCATTAGAGATAACATAACATAGGTTAAATAATCCAAGCTTGTGTGATTATTGCTTAGATTGGTCTATTTTTTTGATTTATAATATAGTTGTCTGGATAAACTTAGAGAGCTTATTATAAGTTTCCCGATAGCTAGGGTTAATTAATGAGCGCTTCGTGATTAACTAGGATCTAAGGAAAAATTGGGATTAACAGAGCTTGTTGTTAATCTTCGATCAATAATTGCTAAGAGAGATAAAAGAACAATAAATCAATAAATTATGGTTAATTAGGGTATAGGCCAAGATTGAACTAAAGAACCAAATCCATACCAAATTCCCCAATTTTTATCATTTTTCACATGTTTTCTTTAATTTGTTTCTATTAGTCTAGCTTCATTTTATTTTTTTATTTCAAAATCCGAAACCCCCCACTTTACGTAATCATAAATTAATTTCATTTTATAAGCCAACTTAACACTCCCTGTGGGATCGATCTAGACTAACCACTGCTATAGGATTAGTCTAGTTATTTTATTTTGACTAGCATTACAACATGCCGATCATCCCTTTGCCTCTTTGTCTTGTTCTTTAAATATCGTTTTGTATTCTAAGCAACCCTAGGGCTTTCTCAGGGTCCAAAAGGTCCTAAAAATCCCTCGAAACTTGATGTTTTTGAGTGTTTACGCATCTTCCTGTCACGGGCCATGATTATGGGCCACATCCTAGCTTTTTGTCATGATCGTGACCTACTGTGCCAAGATTGTGGGTCGTTTCTTCGACCCGAATGTCTCCAAAACTTCTCTGTTCTTTGATGTTAACCCTGAAACATTAGCAAACACATCAAGGTACCTCAAAAACATAATAATTGAACTCAAAGACTTGTACTAACCCATAAAACACTTAAAACATAAATAATTAACAAACTACCACAATTCTAACCTAAACACTTACTAGATGATTGAATTAATAACTAAACACATGTCAAACTATGCCCTAAAACATGATGCATTCACACTTATCAATATCCCCCCTCTTAAAATATTCCTTGTTCTCAAGCAAACAAAACAACAAACAGACAAAATCATAACGAACACAATGCAGTAATAAGACAATGGCTTTAACTTTATGAAATAAATTTAACTTTAAACACAACCATTCAAGTTATTCCAAATCATTTAGATGCAAAATCTGCATCTAACAGCTCTAGACTAAACATACATATTAATCAAGACTCAAATGTCAAGTTATTCACCCTTTTCAATTATACACACACATTAATAATTATTTGGTCATTCAAACTCTGTAACTACTCCTAAGTACGTTTTCATGAAAAGTCAAGCTATTTATAAGTTTGGTAGGTTTTTGTTAGAAAACATACATTTTTTATTTTTATTTACTTTTTGTGGACATAAACCTAATCATTTACTCGGAGGCAAACATTGGTGATAAATGTCGATCCAGTTACTCGACTAAGTCATGTTTTTATTTAGTTGCTTAGTTGGAACGTCATTATAGCCTTTTGACACAAAGACACACATTTATGATGCATGTCAATCTAGTTACTCAACATTCTCAACTGGCTACTAGATCTATTCATAACCCGAAGGCCAGCGGAATAGTTATTTATTTAAAATTAACAAATAAACTTTTTTATTGCCTACCTTATTGCTTTAGCTAGTCGTTTTCATGAAAAATACTAGCAAAGCTACTTTAGTCAAAAGACCTAAAATTATGAATGAATGTGACAATTTAGAGGGTGAGAAACTAACATTAAATCCTAATTAAGTTGCATATTTAGCCAAAGAACCCAATTCACTAATTTTATGAGCTAATGAATCTTTACAACCTAATAGATTATGTTTAAAATTAAATCAATTTCAATCCATCTAAGCCATTGATACATTCACACAACTCACAATATGCAACCTAACAACCTATAACAACCTATCATACAATGTGCAACATTCACACTCAAAGCAAAACAAATAACCCTCTCCACACTTGAACAACACATTGTCTTTAATGTAAGAAGCAGGCAAACAAACACGTATGGAAAGAGGAAACACAAAATAAAAAGACAAAAAAAGACTAACTTTAAAAGGAAAGGGTTAGAAAAAAAGCCTCACGATGATGGAGGCGGGAATGGTGTCAGAGGTGGAAATTGGACACCTTGAACCTCGAAGTAATGATGGATACGATGTATATCTAGGCTCTGACATTGTTGTGTTTGGGCCATCTCCTTTATCCTTCTAGAGTTCTCCGCAAGTGTATCTATAATTACCTTGGCATTCGCAGAGATTGTATCGAGCACTTTCTTCCAACTCAGTTCATCTGTGTCTTCTCCCTCTTTGGACTCCTCACTAGTTGAGTCCTCTTCTACTTGTTGAGGTGGTTCCATGCTAGAACTCGCTCGACTAGCCCTAATTTTCACATGAGTCTTTTGGTTGTTGTCCCAAAATTTTATGTTATGGGACTTAAGGATTTTAGCACGCCACAAATGATGATGGTTTAGAAAATCTAGGAGGTGGACAGTTAAACCACTACAGTCCACGCCATAATACTCAGCAATGGTGGAAACTAAGTACCCCATCCCCAAATTATTGATCCTCTTATATAGAGTTACAACAATAGCGTTTATCATATGCATGGACGTGTACACTGGGATGTTGTGATATATGCACTACAACAAGAAAAGTTCCTTTGTTGAACACTTATTAGTTTCTGATTTATAAAAAATCATTTGACACATGAATTTATGTAATAACAAGTGCTTATTGGTTCTTATGATGTTGTTATGGACATTTTTAGCGTCAAATCGCTCTAACCTAGTGAGCTCATTCCAATAATGAGAAGCACAAAAATCATCGTGCTGATCGATAATGGAAGACTCGAGGAACCCACAAATATCACACGATTTCAATGTTCATCTTATAATTTCATTCCCACAACCTAAACCACATTTCTTTAAGGTTGCTAGGTTCGTAATAAAGGGAAGTGAAGAATTTGAGTGAGAGCTCCTAGTAGATAGGATATCGGAAGTGTATGAACTTCGCCAACTAAATTCTTTCTGCTAGATTCTTTACCCTATCCCACAATTCTAACCTATCAAGCGTATCACAATCAAAATATTTCGAGACTATTATTTGTTTAACATTAAGGGATTGGAAACGAATACCTTCCTTCTCTGTGAAGATTGGGAAGGGTGCTTTGAAATTTGCCGCTCTATTCCTCCGTCCTTGTCCCGAGACTTAATTTTATCCCAATGATTGATCGCACTTTGTTGATTGCTTATGGGTGGCATATTGGCTTGCAAGTAGGTGAAAGTTAGAAATTTGGAATTTGGTTAGAGAGAAGTAAGAGCATTTGGAGGTTCTAAACTTAGAGAGATAAAGTTAAAATAAAAGTGAGTGAAAAAGTGAAGTAAGAAATCAATATATAGAAGAATAAAGGGTAAAATGGTAAATATTTAAATTGAAAATCACGTGGGACAAGTTTACCCTGCCGTAGGCCACGATATTTCCACCAATTTTGATTTTTCTCTTCTTTTCTCCTTCTGCACATTCCCGACGTCACTTCCTAACTTTTTAATAACTCTTTTACCTCTCTTTTTACTTACTTCCTCGATCATATAACTCATATCGAAGTCTTATGCCTTCCTGACGTTATTTGGAAACAAAATAATCTAACTATGGAATTCGAACTATCTAAAAGTTAGAGGAAATAATATGGAATTGACAATCCATGGGTTACCTCCTATATAGTGCCTCTTTTAATGTCGATAGTTGGACCCTCTATCCTTAGAAACTCACCTGGGATCAATTATGAGTGACTTGCTTATACCTTTTTCATTTAACATCAGTTTTGTAGCCTGTAAGTAAGCTACAAATTGCAAAAACTCAGAAGGACAATATTGATATCATTATGAAAACCAATTAATTTCACTAATGTCCTTTTTTCAAGTGAACTGTTAATAAAATAGGGAATAACAAAACACCCTGAATATTTCATGGAATCTAGTAGTTTGCCCGGTAAGAGGGTGAGTCATTCTTTTTTTTTCCTTAATCACCTCCGCCTCCTCTACTTCTTCCGCTTCATGAATAGAGACTTTCATAGCTTCTTCAAACTCGATGTCTATTGTCATTTATTCTCTGTTCTTTTATTCTTTAGAAGATTTGAACACATCAATTATCCTAAATGAGCTACTATCCTTTGGATTCTGTAATATATCATTCATGTTAAATGTCACTTGGTCATTATTAATCTGAAGGATAAGATTCTTTTCATGGACATCTACATAAGATTTTTCGATGTTCACACATGATATATCAAGAACTGTTGAATAATAGGGAGGGTTGACATTCTTTTCTTCATCTTCTTTCTTCGTCTCTTGATCTTTAATAAGGTCGGGTTTAGTTTGCTTTTCCATTGATCCTTCTGGCTCTCCCCCATTTTGAGATGTGGTAGCCTCATATTGCTCTCTTTGATATATTTCCATAATACTTAGAGAGTCTTCCACACATCTCTTACAAAATTCAAGGCAAAGCTGTCTCACTCAAATCTATAGGTTGTGAATAGACGAGGCATGATTTTTCATTACTTGATCAATTTTCTCTTCTGGTCTCTTATGGCCATCTTCCATGTCTATGAGCTTATCTAGGATCTTGTCCAATTTAGAATCCCATGAACTGGACTCATCTTGCTGAAATTCTAATAGGTTTTGATGTCTTAAGCGAGTCCTTACATTGTTGGACCAATAAAAATTTGGTTGGTTTTGCAATCCCGGAGTGTACATGTTCCAATAAGGATCATTACTTTCCCAACCATACTGTGCCTCATTGTAGTTCGAAAAAGTTCCTTGCTCCTTATAATATCTATCCTTTATCATTGTTATTTCAATTTCTTCTTGGCATCTAGCTCTTCAGATGTCTCACTTTCACTCTAAGATGTCTTGATGTGTCTCTACTTTACACCCCAAACTTCTTTCTCTATTTTTTTAAACCTAAAAAATGGTGAAAAAGCCTTAGACTACAAGAATTAAACTAATCACCTTCCTGAAAATGGTGCCAAAAACTTGATCAGGTGTTTCTTGTGAGTAAGTTTTAATAAATTACCCTTGATAATTTGCAAGCATACGGTTCGTTAGCTTAGTATCTAAGGTGTCAATCCCACGAGGAGGGATAATCTAATCCTAAAATCTAAGGCTAGAAATAAATAAAAAATTGCCGATTAAATTAAATTAATAATTAATCATAGAAATACTAATTACTAAGCAATTGTAACACACCCAAGAATGAACCTAAGGAAATTACCAATTGAGAGAGAGAATTTTACCTATCCTTAATGCTAACCTAACTGGTTATGAATTACTAGATTATGGGTTCCAGACGATCCTATGGTTGATTACTCTCTCTCGAGTTATAATCATTAACCCTAGATCACAAATCCTAATCAAATTATAAAGATCGTAATCTTTTAATTTACAATTTATCCAAATCCCTAATTAGTTCTAAAGTTCTCTAATAAACTACCGAAAACCTATGCAAGATCCCTCTTCGCACAATTTACCGATTTTATTTAATTTTAATTTCTATTAAATCACCTAACTCTCGTTAGCCCAATTTAATCATTTTTCATCCAATTCACTCTCTCAGTTATCGAATTATACAATCGCATAATTAAATCACAATAAATCTAATAAACACATGAGCAATCATATTTCATTAATTCAAGAATAAAATTCCGAAGGTGAGTTTAAAACATCCTCGACATTTAAGATTTTATCATCAACTATTCAATACAATTCTATACAATGATAAAATTGAAAATAGATAGGAAACACAAATCAAAATGGAGGATGGGAGGTAGTGACGTCGGAAAATCTCCTAATTCGGGAAGTACGTCGAGTCAGCTTCTTCTCCTTTTCTCTCTTCCTTAATCTCTCTATGAATTCTCTTTAGGGTTTCTTAAGGTGACTGATGCAAAAGCTCCCTCTACCTCTTTGTCTTGTTCTTTAAATATCCTTTTATATTCTAAGTAACCCTAGGGTTTTTTGGGGGTTTGAAAGGTTCCAAAAATCTCTTGAAACTTGATAATTTTGAGTGTCTATATGTCTACCCGGTATAGGCAATGACCGTGGCCCCGCAAGCCACAATCTTAGGCTACATCCAAGCATTTTGTCATGAACATGGCACGTAGGCCATGATCGTGGCCTAACTTTTGTGCTTCTGTCACGATCACGGCCTGTTGTGCCATAATTATAGGTCATTGTTTAAACCTAAATGTCTTCGAAACTTGTTCGTTCTTCGATGTTGACCCTGAAATATTAGCAAACACATCAAGATACCTCAAAAATGTAATAATTAAGCTCAAAGACTTGTATTAACCCATAAAACACTTAAAAACACAAATAATAAACAAACTAACACAATTCTAACCTAAACACATACTAGATGATTGAATTAAAAGCTAAACACATATCAAACTAAGCCCTAAAACATGATACAATTCACACTTATCACTCTTCTATGAAATTAGAAGATGTAATACATTGACAAGTCCTAAAACATGATACAATTCACACTTATTACTCTTCTATGAAATCAGAAGATGTAAAACATCAACAAGGCCTAAAACATGATACAATTCACACTTATCACTCTTTTATGAAATCAGAAGATATAAAACATCAACAATTTTAAATCTAATTACCAATAACAAATTGTATTGCAATCAAATAAGAGAATAACAACTTATGATCATGGAAGAATGAGAAAATATCTGTTCATTCACCTTGATTTTTTAAATCCAACAATTCCTGACTTATTTTTGTGACATCGGCGGTTGCAGTTGTAGCTGACTTTGTAGAAACAACTACTTCTTCTACTAAACTGGGTCTTGCAATAGATTTCTTGATAACATCATCCCCTTCTTCTAATATGACGTTATTTATCTAAGACTTCATCCTCAATATAATATCATTATGAAAAAAGAGAAGTATGCTCTTTTATATCCTATACTTAGGCGTTAAGTCATAATATTAGAAAGACCCTAAAGAGTCAAACGTATGCCTATCATACTACCTAAGTCAATCCATCAGTTTATTGACATTTCAAGATCCTATTTGATTTAAACACAAAATTTTCATGTCATCTTTAAGATACACAACAAATCTTCATCCAACTCAAATAAAAAAATTTCTTTGAAAAAGTTTTTAGCTTGCTCATTCCAAGAAATAAAGAACAGTTAAGTATTGCTCATTTGAAAATTTATAAAGAAATGGAAACAAATAAGACTGCAACAGGATAAAGTTATACTGAACAGAGAATAACACCACACAATCAAAGAAAACAATAAAGAGAAGCAAAACTGAACCTGGGTTTTGGGGGTTTATCATTGTTGGAATTGGGAGTAGTCGAAGTCAAAGTCGCCATACCAAACCTCCATTGAGTGAATTGTGAAACCAAAAAGTACTCACCAATAATTAAAAAGAAAATAAGAAAACCCGACTAAAACAGATAAAGAAAACGAAAGATGATGGAATAAAGTAAAGAAAATACCAAAATGGGAAATAAATTTGGTGGTGAAAAAATACAAAGGATGACTAAATGAAGATGATGTGGGAAGGAACAGTCGTCAGAGCTACTTTTGCATTTCAAAGTAGGTATTGTGTTTTTCTTCGATTAGAGGCATAAGAAGTAAGGATAATAATAAGCTAAATAGAAAGACTCGCACAGATATAAGGAAGAGATGGGAAGCAGATAAATTCCGAAAAACACTTGGTCAAGTTGATTGGAAGAGACGAAAATGCCAAATAAGCATCATAAAAGCTACTTAGCTGATGAGGTAAGCCAAACAATCACGGTGATAGCCAAAAAAAAAAAAGTGCTTGCAGAGAAATGTTAGAGAAAAGAAAAGAGCATGAAGAGCAAGAGAGACAAGAACGAGGGAGACGAGAGCGTAAAGACTCTGCAGGGATATTTCAGTCCTCAACGCATAATGATTATTCTGACATGCACAGAATAAGTAAAGACATATGGAAGATGCTTTAGTTATTCCCCAAGTTTTAGGAATAATTAAACCCATGAATAACTATTCTAACTCTTTGAAGGGAGGGGGGTTTGGTTAAATTCAATTGATGCAATAAAATAAAATTAAAGAATGGATGACAAATCAAATCAAATACTACAAAATTGCAAGGATTAATTAATAGGTCTTAAATCTAGTTCTTAATTCAATATCAACCTTTAAATGAATGTGCATAATCAATCGTAATATTGTTCTTGTACCTCTCTTTGAAACTATTAATAGTAGATTAACAACAAGCTCTATTAATCCTAGTTTTCCTTTATATTTTAATTAATTAAAATATGTTCTTTAATTAGGTCTAACTTTCAAACAATCCAGAACAAGCCATCTAAATTTAGTGTGGCAACCTCATGACAAATTAGGAAAATAGGCTAATTTAAGTAATAATCACACAAGCTTGGATCATTAACTTATATTATGATATCCCTAACGATGCATGACTATTAATTTACCATAAATTAATCAAATTTACAACAAGTTACAAATTGTAATCATGATTTTGGCAATGAATCCATACGTGATAATCCAGTAGGTCTATCTAAACTGATCATACATAAATTCCAAACTTTAAACACATAATATTGTAGTTAATTCCAAAATAGAATTAAAAACAACATCACTAAAAATCTTTATCGGCCTCGATATCCCCTTTGCACTGGAAAGAAGAAGATTAGTTGCTCATAGCTTTCAAAGATAAAAGTAATTAGTGCCCCTTTTTGTCTCTAATATATACATTCCTTTATTGGCCTCTTACTTGTCCTTTTACACTATAAAATTACGATTATGTGGTTATACACTTACAGCTAAACGAGCATGATGGTGACTGTGAATGTTAACTTTCCAAAAATCACAGAGTTACACATTCACATTTGGATGCATAAGCAAGATATATGGCCATGGGTGCATAGGTCAAAAAGATTTTGAAATAGTATCTTTGAGTTTATATATGGCCATGGGTGCATAGGTCACACATACAGGTGTTTACAATTCTACACGAGCAGGTAAGTTACAATGACTATGCTCTTCCTTTCTTTGTTCTATTTTCTCTCTAGCACATCTTCGTTTCGCTTAAAAAAGGCAAATTAGACTAAACATCAGTAGAATTGTACCAAGGATGTTAATTTAGTTCATTTTGGTTCCTTTTCCTTCAACTTATGCCTAAACCAAAATAAGTATCTTGGATGCAATATAAACATTAATCACTAAGCATTATGATAAATGCATAATTAACCATATTTATACCTCATATTTAATTGATTTTTGTTTTATATTTTATATTTTATTGTATATTTGGTATTTAGTTTGCTTCAAGTGCATTTAAAGGTCATAATTCCCTTCATGGACATCTACCAATACTCTTCCCATGTTTATAAATGGTCTACTAAGAATTAGTGTGCAATTCCTATCCTCTTCAAAGTATAACAATACAAAGTCCACCAGAATAATGAATTTTTCCATCTTGACTATCACCCTCCACTACACCAAAATGTTTCTTTATGGATTGATCTATAAAATGGAGGAGCATGGAAGTTAGTTTCACATCTCCCAGCCCTAATTTCCTAAAAATTGATAAAGGAATAAGATCAATACTTGCACTCAACTCATATAAACATTTAGAATATTCTAAATTACCAAATACATGAGATATAGTAAAACTCCCTGGGTCCTTCAATTTTTAAAGGCATATGGTTAGTAATTATAGAGCTATAGCTTTTAGTCAAAGAGACTGCTTGTTTGTCCTGTCAAGTTTACTTTTTTGAACTTGTTTGATAGTATATCCTTGAGGAACTTCATGTACTTAAGCAGGTGCTCTAAAGTTTCCATCAAAGACAAGTTGATTTACAGTTTCTTTAACTTCTCTACAAACATTGCAAATTGAACATCTATTTGATTCTTCTATAGCCTCTGTAGGAATGGAATATTTGGGGAATATGGAAGGGGAAGAACATGTGGATTTTCCTCCATCTTCTTTTCTTTCTTGTCCTTTTTCTCTTGGTCTTCTCCTTGATGGGATTTAACTTTCTTCTCTATTGGTTCTTCCAACTATTTCCCACTCCTAAGTGTGATAACTTTTAGTTACTCCCTTAGAGTAGACTCTGTGTTGCTCGAGAGACTATCCACACTTCTTGTAGACAATGTATTAGCTAATTGGCCCACTTCGACCTCTAGTTATGGCTGGAAGGTGTTGGCCCCGATTTTTTATTATTTATTATTTATTTAAGCATGATTTAAATGAATTATGAGTTTTTGATAAATTAAGTTTTTGGAGTTTAATTATTATATTATTGTTAGTAGGATTTTTATTATATGGTTTAGTTGTATTAAAGTAGTAAGAAAGTTGAAGGGTATTTTTGGAAGATCAC
>JAOSBN010042919.1:0-15226 GCA_027563595.1 Erythroxylum suave
ATCTTGCACACAAACAAACACTAAACATAATATCAGGTCTGCTTGCAGTTAGGTAAAGCAAAGAACCAATAATTCCTTTGAAGAGAGTTTGATCAATTTTCTTACCAGCTTCATCCTTAGATAAGACGATTGAAGGATGCATAGGAGTTAACATTGGTTTAACATTTTTCATTTTATATTTGACTAAAAGTTCTTTGATATTCTTTCATTGATGAATAAAAATCTTTTCTTCATTTTGTTTAATATGTAAACCTAGAAAGAACTTTTATTCATGCATCATACTTATTTCAAATTCATTTTTCATAAGAAACTCAAAAATTTGAACACAAGTTTTTGGAAGTTGCACCAAAAATGATATCGTCTACATATATTTGCACAATAATAAAATCATGTTTGATACTTTTCCGAAATAAAGTTTTATCAACTTGACCTCTAATAAAGTCATTTTTTAATCAAAAAAGAACTAAGACTATCATACCATGCATGAGGTGCTTGTTTCAATCCATACAAAGCTTTATGAAGTTTATACACATGATCTGGTTTGTCAATGACTTCAAAACCAGGGGGTTGTTTTACATAAACTTCTTCATCTATAAAACCATTTTAAAAAGCACTTTTCACATCCATTTGAAACAGTTTTATATCATTAAAAACAACATATGCAATTAAGATCCTAATAGCTTCTAGTCTAGCTACAGAAGCATATGTTTCATTATAATTTATTCCTTCTTGTTAATTATAGCCTTGACTACTAATCTAGCTTTATTACAGGACACCTTTCCTGATTCGTCTAGTTTATTCTTAAATACCCATCTAGTTCCTATGATAGATTTATTGGATGGTTTAAGTACTAGAGACCAAACTTTATTCCTAGCAAATTGATTTAACTCCTTTTGCATAGCTAAAATCCAAGCTTCATCTTGAAGAGCTTCATCAATTTTCTTAGGTTCTTATTCAAAAATAAAAGCTACATTGGCCTCTCTCCTAAACTTAGATCTAGTTCTTACTCCTTTTGATGTTTCTCCTATAATCAGTTTTTCTAGGTGAGAAAATTTATATCTCCAGTCTTTTCTTAAGCTAATATTTTCAGAAATATCTACTACTTTATCAGATGGATCGTTTGATGGTGAATATCTACTACTTTATCAGATAGAGTTTCATCATCAGAATTGTCTCTCCTATCTAGATGAGAATCATCATCAAATTTTACATACATAGATTCTTTAACAGATTTAGAAACAAGATTATAAACTCTATAAGTTTTAGAACTAAAAGAAAAACCTAGAAAAATTCCTGAATTGATCTTAGAATTGAATTTATCCAAATTTTCTTTTGTATTCAAAATAGTGCATTTGCAACCAAAAGGATGAAAGTAAGAAATATTTGGCTTTCTTCCCTTCCATAACTCATATGGAGTTTTATTTAAAATAGGTCGCAGAAATACTCTATTTTGAATATAACAAGTTGTATTTACTGCTTCTGCCCAGAAGTACTTAGGAAGATTCAGTTTACATAGCATAGTCCTTGCCATTTCCTGAATCGTCCTGTTCTTTCTCTCTACAACTCTATTTTGTTGAGGAGTTCTAGGAGCAGAGAAATTATGAAAAATTCCATTCTCTTCATAAAAAATTCTAAATTTTTCATATTCAAATTCTCCACCATGATTACTTCGAATACCAGTAATAGAAATACCGTTTTCATTTTGTAATTTTTTGGATAAAACTTTAAAGCATTTAAAGATTCATCTTTATGAGATAAAAACAATATCCAACAAAATCTAGTAAAGTCATCAACAATGACAAAACCATACTTCTTTCCACCAAGACTTATTGTTCTAGCTGGTTTAAACAAGTCTATATGTAACAGCTCTAGAGGTCTGGACGAAGTTACAATGTTCTTAGACGAAAAAGATGCTTTAACTTGTTTTCCTTTCCGACAACTCTCACGAAAGAAATATTTGTTAAAAATTATCTTTGGTAAACCTCTTACCAAATCATGTCTAACTAGTTTGGAAAAGTGTTTAAAGCTAACATGACCTAGCTTTTGTGCCAAATCGAATTTTCATCATCTTTTGATATAAGACATGAAATATTTTGACTTTCTAAGTTAATTTTATAAAGATTGTTTCATCTCTTGGCAAAAAAGAATATAGACCCGTCCTTGTTTTTAACTAAACAAGAGTTTTGATTAAAGGATACTTTAAAAACAGAATCACATAACTGACTTATACTGATTAGATTATGCTTTAAGCCATCGACTAGTAGAACATTATCAATAGTTGAAAGGGAATCTTTACCAATTTTGCTGATCTCAATTATTTTGACCTGCTGGTTGTCTCCGAAAGTTACTAATCCTCCTTGCTTAAGTTAGAGGTCTAGGAACATAGACCTTCTACCCATCATGTGTCCCGAGCAGCCACTATCTAAGTACCATTGATGGTGTTTGCTTTTTCCAATTAAGGAGATCTGTAGTATATACTATATCCTTCTTAGGTACCCATATTTTCTTGGGTCTTTTGGGGTTAGTCTTATAATTATTCTTAGAATAATAATAAAAATGTTGTTTCTTTTTCCCTCTATTAGGAACAAATTCCTATTATGAAGAACATTACGATTATGAATAGCATTTCTACTAGAAAAGCCTAAACCACTTTTACATCTGGATGTCTATAACTTCCAAGAATATTATTCATCCTTTTTATACTTTCTATAAATTTTGATAAATCTGCTAAAAGACTATTAATCCTTTGTTTTAACTGATTAATCTCCTCGGATCTATCGACAGTTACTTTCTTTTTCATATTGTCTACTTGTTTCTTAAGGCAGACGTTGTCTTCTTCTAATAATTTTATATTCTTAGAATTTTCAACAAATTTCTTTTTTAACAATCTATATTATTTTAGAATAGCAAGTGAATATTCTAATAATTCTAAATAGGCATGCTGAAGATCATTAAAGTTAGAGATTACCTCATTATCACTTTTGCCTTCAACTACCAAACATATATTTGCTTGTTCTGATGATTTTGAGTTGGATTCAGATTCAGACGAATCCAGATCTTCACATGTGGCCATCATGCCCTTTTTGTTTTCTTGACTTTTCTTTTGTTTTCTTTTGAGTAAGGGGCATTCAGACTTGTAATGTCCTGGTTTATTACACTCATAGCAGATGATAGAGCTTTTCTCATTCTTTGAATCGTCTTTGCTAATCTTTTTTAAAGAGGAGTATTTATTTTCCTTTTTCTTTTTCCACATCCTTCTAATTTTTCTTGAAATGAAGGATAGCTCGTCTTCATCTTCACTTGAATCTTGATCAGATTCACTAGCATCATCATTCTTGATTTCTTCAATCTTTAATGCTTTTGAAGATGTACTTCTACTTTTTTGTATCTTCTAATTCTTCTGATTCTTCTGACTAGCCTCCAATGTAATAGATTTATCCCTTTTGAGTTTATCTTTTGCATCAAGCTTTACTTCATAGATTTTCAGTGAACCAAGAAATTCGTCTAGCTTTAGCTTGGTTAAATCTTTGGCCTCTTGTATTGCTGTTACTTTGGGCCTCCATCTTTTTGGAAGACTTCTGAGAATCTTTTTGACATGATCTTGACTATTGTAGATTCTCCCTAGAGCTTTAATTCCATTAACAATTATTTGGAATTGTCCAAACACTTGATCAATATTCTCATCATCTTTCATTTTGAACAGCTTATACTGATGAACAAGAATACCAATCTTGGATTCTTTCACCTGGTTTGTGCCTTCATGAGCAATGGTTAATGTGTCCCACATTTCCTTTGCAGATTTGCATCCATGAACCTTATCATATTCACTTTAGCTTAGAGCATAACTTAAAAAAAAACTTGGCCTTTGAGTTTAATTGAACACGAGCTTTTTGATCAGTTGACCATTGTTCACCAGAGATGCTTTTCCATTCGTAGTCTATTGGAATATGTGGAACACTTTTAATAATATCCCAAAAATCAATGTAAATGGATTCTATGAAGAGTCGTATCCTGTCCTTCCAATAATGATAATCTTCACCATCGAATACAAGGGGTCTTGAGACAGAGGCAACTTTAGCTATAAAAACAAGTGATTTAGCCATGGATCTTTATCCTCACTTTGTAATAGTGTTTCTTGGAAACTTGAGCTCTGATACTAACAGAAGTAATTCACTTGTTAATATAGAAATCACTTATAGTATCTAAAATACACAAGAAGGAGGGTTGAATTATGTAAAATCGTCTAAGATAGTTATCTTCAGAATCTTCTTGATTTTCTTGAAAACTCAAACGATTACAAATCAATGCACTTAATTTGTTTGAGTAATGCAACAACGGAAATAATATCTTTTCTTCTAACAACAAGAAACTAAAGAGATAAGGGTTAGAGAATATGACACCGCGATTTATACTGGTTCACACTTAACCTCTGGGCTACATCCAGTCCTCAAAGTTTATATGAGATTTCACTACCTCTTTAAATTTACAAGTATTATTTTTACTCTTCCAGAGCCTCTTCAGGTCTCTTTCACACAGTATTCTTTATCTGCTACCTTAGCCTCTTCAGGCTCTCGCTTTCCTTTCACTTGAAAAGATATTGTTTGAGCTTTTCTGAACTCATGCTATAGTTTTTCTTGATCTCTATCTTCTTTCTTTTCACTCAGGATATTTTTTGTATACTCACTTGATCATAGAGTTATTTCGTATAAGTAAAAATAAGTAAAAAGTTGTTTTGTCTACGACTATACTGATATTGATAATCTAATTTGTCAATAGTCTTCTTGAAAAAAAAAACCACTTGTAGAATCTTCAGAGATCTATTGTTAGTTGAGTCCTGTAACCACCTCCAACTAACTAAATGTCGTTGTAGATTATATCATCTTGATTTGAATTGTATGCTTCGTCTTATATCTTCGTTTCTTCTTATGACTTTGTATTGTCTTATGACTTCGCATCGTCTTATGACTTCGCATCGTCTTATAACTTCATATCCTCTTATGCCTGTGCTTTATCTTATGACTTCGTATCGTCTTATGTCTACGCTTCGTATTATGACTTTGCAACATCTTAGATTTCGTATCATCTTATGTTTGTGTTTCATCTTATGTACATTTATCTGCACACTTAATAAACTCATCAAAGTCGTTCGCACACTTCTATTATTATTGTTATTTGACTTTCATCAAAATCAATAGAAGAAGTGAAGTCTTCTTGACTTAACACTTAATTACTAACCACCTGCCCTCATAATTGATACATCGAAGGAGTTCTAGCATACCCTATGTAATTGGTAATTTAGAGTTTTCTAAATGTTTTTGTGACTTAGGTGTAAGTATTAATCTTATGCCTTTATTAATCATCAGGAAATTAGGGTTAGGAGATATGAAGCAAATTTTTATGCTTACTCAATTGGCAGATAAATCAATAAAGAAACCATTTGGCGTGGTGGAGGATATGCCTGTAAAAGTTGACAATTTTATATTTCCTGTGGATTTTGTCATGCTAGATTTGAAGAGGATTGAAACTGTCCACTAATTTTTGGTAGACCCTTCTTGAGTATTGGAAAAACTTTTGCAGATGTCAATAAAGGCAACCTTATCCTTTGGATTGGTAATGAAAAAATGAATTTCAATATGAACAAGATAATTTAGTCAAATCTTTAAAGGAAGGAGAAGAGAAAAAGAACAAATGATAGAGGACATAAAGATTAAAGAAGGTATGGAAGTCTCTATTCATGAACTAAAAGTAGAAGAGGAGATGAGGGTGAATGAGGAAGAAAGAAAGCAATTCACCTTCTTAAATGACAAACTGCTAAATGAAATTAACAATTTATAGAGTTTCTTCATTCTTAATTTTATTGACAGTTTGTTACTAAAAAGGACATTACTCAACTTACTTATTAATTTGATTAATTAGGTCCATTTGATTATCATGCAACACGTAGCTTATGTACAGGCTACAAAACTAAAATTGGGCAAAACGAGTGGACGTAAGGCACTCACAATAGACCCAAGTTGAGCATAAATGTGAAGAGCAGATTAAGCTAATGACTTTATCTAAGCATTACTTAGGATACAGCCTAAGAATTAAGACTTTTTATTTTATTTTATTTTAAGTTTATTTTGTTGGTATTGTTACTTTTTATTTTTTATGTTTACTTTGTAGGGAGTGAATGTTGGAATTTATGGCATAGAGTGTCACCAAATTCCATCACTCACACCATCACCACCAAAGCACTATAGGTATTCTTGCATTAAATTTTTCTTTATTGTTATTTATTTTTATTTGTATTGTTTTGTTTCCCACATTGAGGACAATGTGTTGTGAAACAAAGTGAATGAAAATCCATTGTGCCCAAAAGAGTTGCAAAACAATTACACTCGGGCATACCTAGGGAAATCAACTAGCAATCATTCTAGGAGAAATATTTAAACACTTAGACCAACTCCTAATTTTCCTATTACATAGTAAAAACAACACACTATATCTAAGCTTTAGTTGGTTAATAATAACCTCAACACATCTATTAACAGAAGCCTCTTTCTAGTGAAAAACAATTTGATTTCTAGACCACCAAATATAATAAAAAATAGCAGAAACACTAGCTGCTCACATCATAAAAATGTAGGACTTCTTTTTGTTTCCTATGTTAAGCCATTTCAGCTAAGACATTAAGTTATCATCAATATGAGAAACTCTAAACCAATGCATTGCTGTCTATAGAACAAACTAGGAAAAAACACATTTGAAGAATAGGTGATCCACATTCTTAATTTGTTGCCCACAAAATCTGCAGTCCACTTTCAAAGTTGGCCTTAAATCACTAACAAACATATCAAGATACGTAAAAAACATAACGTTTAAGCTCAAAGACTTATACTAATCCATAAAAAAACTGAAACACATGAATTAACAAAATTCTAACCTAAATACACACTAAACACTCAATTTAGCACTTAATACATAACAATTTGAACCCTAAAACATGATGCAAATAACACCTATTAACATCCCCACACTTAAACATTTGCTTGTCCTTAAGCAAACAAAACAAAAAACATAAAACACACAATGCAACAATGAGGGAATGACTTCAACTTCATGAAATAAATTTAATCTTGAACATAATCATTCAAGTCATATCAAACCATTAGCATGCAAAATTTGTGTCTAGGGAGTTTGAATTAAATATACAAATTAATCAATATCCAAGTGTTAATTTATTTTCCCTTTTCTATTGCACATATATATTAATAATTCTTTGGTCATTCATATTTTGTAACTGTTCCTAAGTACATTTTCATGAAAATTCAAGCTATTACAGGTCTAGTAGTTTTTATTAAAAACACACATACATTATCATTATTCTTATTTTTCTTCTTCTTATCATCATCATCATCATCATCATCATCATTAATTTATTTTTAAACAAGGACTTAGTCTTTTACTTAGAGGCAAACATTGGTGATAAATGTCAATCCGGTTACTTGACTAAGTCATTTTTATTAACACAGCTTGGTTGAAACATCATTATAACATTTTAACGCGGAGGCATACATTTGTGATGTGTGTCGATCCGATTACTCGGCTATAACATGTTTTTAACTAACTACTAGCTCTATTCATAACCCGAAGGTCAGCGGAATAGTTATTAATTTAACATACTTTTTTTTATTACCTACCTTATTGGTTAGCAACTATTTCCATGAAAAAACTAGTAAAGCTACTTAAGTTAAAAGGCCTCAAATTATGAATAAATATGACAATTTAGAGGGTGCTAAACTTACACTAAATCCTAATTAAGCTGTATATTTATCCAAAACCCCCTAATTCACTAATTTTGTGAGCTAAAGATTATTCATAACCTAATAGACTATGTCTAAAATTAAATCAATTTCAATCCATCTAGGCCATTGATACATTCACACAATTCACAAAATGCAACCTAACAACTATCATACAATATGAAAAATCACATTCAAAAGCAAAACACATACCCTCCCCACACTTGAACAACAGATTTTTCCTCAATGTGAGAGGGGAACAAATAAGCGCATGAAAGACAAGAAAAGATAGAAATTAAAGTAATCAGAAAATAAAATAGAAATATGTATTCGATGGACATCCCAGCTCTGACGTCGTTGTGTCCATGCCATCTCCTTCATCGTTCTGGTGTTCTCTGCAAGTATCTTGTTGGTTTTGAAGATTACATTTAGAACTATCTTCCAGCCTTGTTCTTCATCTTCTTCTTCCTTAGACTCTTCACTGATTGAGTTCTCTTCTGCTTGCTGATGCGGCACTAAACTTGAGCTTGCCTTACTGGACCTTATATTATCACGTGTCTTTTGGTTGGTATCCTAAAATTCCATATTGTGGGAACTAAGGATTTCAGCTGGCCATAAATGTTGATAATTTAGGATCGTTAATCCACTATGGTCCTACCATAATATTAAGCTATAGTAGAAACTAGGTATCCCATACCTAGATTGTTACTCCTCTTGTGCGGAGTTGCAATAATAGTTTTTATTACATATGTTGATGTGCACATTGGACTACTGTGGTCCATGCACTACAACATAAAGAGTTCCTTTATGGAACACTTGTTGGTTTCTGTTTTATCAAAAACCAGCTGACACATAAACTTGTGCAGTAGCAAGTCCTTGTAGGACCTTATTATGTTGTTATGAGCATTCTTGACATGAAATTGCTCAATTCTAGAGAGTTCATTCCAATATCCAGAGAGATAAAAATCATCATGCTAATCGATGATGGAGGATTTGGGGAATCCACACATATCGCACATGATTTCTATATTGAGTTCATAAGCTCTTCCTCTTAACCTAAACCACAATTCCTTGGGGTTCCTTGGGTCATAAGTTAGAGAAGTGAAAAATTCCAAAGTGAGGTCTTGATAGACAGGAAATTGGAACCATATAAATTAGTCCCACTGGATTCTTTCAGCTAAATTTTCTACTCTCTCGTTCAGCTCTAACCTATTGAGTGTTTCAAAATGAAAGTGTTTGGGAACTACTATTTATCTAGAATTTAAATATTAGAAACAAGTACCTTCCTCCTCTGTGTAGATCAAGAAGGGCACACTAAATTGCTCGATTTCTTCTCCCACGTCCCGTAACTTGATTTCATCTCGATTGATCCCTTCTGGTGGATTGCTTAACATACAACATATTTCTTAGGAATTGAGTATAATTTGGAAGAAAATTTAGAGGGTTGAAAATTTATAGAGAGATTTGAGAGCTTTTGTGGGCTTAAAGTCTAGAGAGATAAAGTGAAAATGAAAGTGAATGGACAAGTGAAGTTAGAATTAAACATATAGGTGGTTTAAAGCATAAAATGGTAAAAATTTTATTTTAAAAATGCATCCTCTCTTTCCTACCCTGTTGAAGGCAACAATCGTGGCCTGTATTTTTCCGCCACTTCTTGATTTTTCTTCTTTTATTCTTTTCCCAATATTTTCAATTTCACTTCTTAATTCTTTTGTGGCCCTCTTCACCTCTCGTTTAATTATTTGAGAAATCATCCACTTTATTCTAAAATCCAATTCCTTCTTAATTTTATTCAAAAACAAAAGTAATCCTAACTATAAAATTCAAACATTCTAACAAAAACAATCAAAGGTGATAATTTTCCATTAGTAGCCTCTCATGCAGTACGTTTTTTAATGTCGGTAGCTTGACTCTCCTTTAAGCTCACGGTGGTCGAAATATAGGTCGCAATGGTAGTGTAGCCATTAATCTCAAAGTTTGCACTTTAGCTGCCATGTTATAGTTCCCATATTCCTTACGATTTTTTCCTCACCTTCTTCTTCACGAGCACTTCTTCCTGAATGCATTCCCAGGATCCTCGATATCCTCCCATTTTCCTTGAGGTTTGAGTTCCTTGATATCTGTTGGAGATAAAGGAGATCCATAATCTTTCTTAGACACCTTGAAGTTTAATTGCTCATTTCCTATCCTCAGAGTGAATTGCCCCCATCAACGTCAATAATTGAACATGTAGTGGCCAAGAATGGTTGTCCAAGAACTAACAGAGTTTCCATATCTTCTCTAATGTCCAATATGTAGAAGTCTGTAGGAAAGGTATATTTATCAACTTTTACTTGCACATCCTTTATAATCCCCTTCGATTGATGCACTATTCTGTCGGATGTCTTTACGAAAAATTTAGTGGGTACTAACTCTCCTAACCCCAACTTCTAGCTAAAGGTGTAAGGCATCATATTTATTCTCACTCCTAAATCCACGAATGCCCTATCTATGATGATTCTATTGATACTGTAAGGGATGAAAAAGTCCTTTGGGTCCTCTTTCTTCTATGTGATGTTGAGGTTCTCTTTCGTTGTTCGCTCTTTAACCTTTTTCTTAACAAATCCTTTTAATGTGAGCTTTGTATGTGATTTTTCCGTCACTTCCTTGACCTTGTTTGATTGAATCTCTTGTAATTTCCCCACTATCCTCTTTTCATATATCTCTTGCAGTGCCAAAACAGGGAATTGAAAGACACGTTGAGTTGCCTTAATTGATTCGATCACGGGCTAACTTGAAAGGTCTTCTTTAATTACTTAATTTTCTCCTTCTTCTTCTTCTTCCTTCACCTCTCAAATTCCTCATCCTGGGTTTTACTGATAGCCATGATCTATTCTTTTGGATTAGACTCAATGTTGCTTGGAAGGGTTCCTGCACTTCAAGTAGAAATTGTTTCTACTAATTGGCCAACTTGGACTTCCAGATTGTGTATTGATGAGGCATGGTTGTTCATTACTTGCTTAAATTTGCTTTCGAGCCTCCTATGTGGATCCTCCATGCCTCCAATCTTATCCAAAATCCTGTCTAATTTCAATTCCATCAAGCTTGCTTTATCTTGCTAAAAGCTTGATTATCCTTAAGGCCTGAATTATTATCCAACATTATTTGTCTAGGAGAAGTTAGGGTGGTTCTTCCACTAAGGGTTTTAGGTGTTGGAGTAAGGATTATTACCCTTTCCTTGTCTATATTGTGCTCCCGTGTAGTTCACTTGCTCTTGATTATCTTCCTTCATTAGATAACAGTCCACGGTATCATGCCCTAAATGTCCACAGAGTTCACACTTCAGTTGTATGGCCTTTACCAGAGCTGAAGACAATGCCTTCATGCTGTTGAGCTATTGCATCAAGTTATCGATCTTTGCTTGCATTTCAATCATTTAGTCGACAGTAATGATTCTTTTTTGCTTTCTGAAGGTAGCAAGTTGCCTCCCCCACTCGTTCATCCACAAGCAGCTGTTGCTCGCCATCTCCTTAATCAACTCCTCCACTTCATCCACTATTTTTCGCATTAGTGATCCTTCTAAAGCTACTTCAATTGTGCCTCTCGTTGGTAGGTTGACTCCATTGTAAATTGTTTGCAAAAAAAATTCCTTAGGTAGATTGTGGAGTGGGCACTTCCTTTGTAGATCTTTATATCTCTCTCACCCTTCATACATTGATTCCCCATCACCTTGCTAGAAATTTGTGATTTCCTTAATAATCTTGGTGGTCTTCGTCAATAGGAAATACTTATCCAAGAAAGCATGCATAAGTTGATCCTATGTCGTGATGTTAGCTAGGCTAAGTGAATGGTAGCAAACCTTCGCTCTGTCTCTAAGGGTGAAGGGAAACAACTAAATTTGGACCATATCTTTTGACATCTGTTGATACTGGAAAGTATCACAGATTTCAAGGAGGTTAACTATGTATGTGTTCTAGTTCTCGTTTGCTAACCTATAAAATTGCACATTTTGCTAAAGCATATTGAGGAGTGGAAGTTTAATTTCGAACAAGGTCGCTTGAGGAGGCGGCCTAGCTATTCCTTGATTCGCCACATTGAACGTCTATAAGGGTTCTCTGTTACTATCTTTGGTTCTCTCCATGGTCCATATTTTGTTGAAACTCCTTGACCATTGTTTATTTCTTGATCTATTCTCCTTCTTCTTCTCACCGAGCTTTCCTAATCGTTCTAATCGTGTGATATCCAAATCTAAAGTTTTTGTTACACAACTCGAGCTTCTAGTGACTCTTATGTTCATATATATATATATATATAGCAAGAGCATGATTTCTAAAATAAAAAAAAGAATGAAAACAAAAAATTTAAAACTAATCTAAATGCCTTAAACAATAGAACTAAATTTTCGCCTCCTTGGTAATGGTGCCAAAAACTTGATCGCAGGTTCCTATATGATTAGTTTTCATATTTTTAACCTCAATAATACGCCTGACATAGTACTGTGTCCATTTCACGAGGAGGTCTAATCTAATCCTAAAATCTAAGGCTGAACTCAAATTGCAACAATTTAAAGAACAAAACTAAGCCGAAAATTAATTCAATCACGCAATCAATTTCTATAATCAAATTTGAAAATGTAAACAAGATAGTAATTTGCACAACCAAATCAAGAAGCAACCTAGGAACTAGTAATTGAGAGAAAGGGGAATTTAATCCGAACTTAATGAAACATAATTAATTATAAAATTATCGAATTACTAGGTCTAGATGGTCTTAGGGTAGATTAGTCTCTTTCGAGTTATAATCTTTAACCCTAATTCGTATCTCAATTTATAATTTATCCAAAACCTAATTAGATCTGAAATTGTCTAATAACCTACCAAAAACTTATGGACGATCTCTTGTTACACAAATTTACCTGTTTGATTCCATTCTTAACCTTTTAAACTAGCTAACTCTCATTAGCGCAATTGAATGATTTTCACTTGGTTCACCCTCTTACTTTATTAACGAATTATTAAGAATAGAAACTGAATTACAACTAATTCAATAAAAATGAAATAAATCAAATTTCATTAATATGAAGGATAAAATTCCCAAGGTGAGTTTAGACATAAATCAGCATTTTACAAAATCTATTATAAATGACTATCTCAATACTATACATCAATAAAATTGAAATAAACAGGAAAATACAGGTGGAACAGATTAGTGGGGGCAGCAACGGTTATAAACCCCCTATTCCGGGAAGTAGTTCACGTTAAGCTTCTTCTTCGTGTCTCTTGTCCTTCGATTCTTTCTTAATCTCTCGATAAAGCTCTCTCTAAGGTTTAGGATTATGGCTTATACAAAAAGCTCTTTCTTTTGTTCTTTATGTTCCTTAAATACCTTGGCAGTCTTAGTTTTTCCGGATCGAATCGATGTGAAAAATCTTTTGAAATTTGACTTTTTCTTTTGTTTGCATGTCTGCCCAACGCAGGCTACCACGATAGTGGCCCTACCTGCCATGATCGTGACCAGCATCTAACCTCTTTGTCAAATGTCACAATTATGGCCTATGATAGAGTCTTTCTATCATGATCGTTCATGGTCTGGTTCACAAGTCTCTGTCACAATTGTGCCACGATTATAGGTCATGATTTCGGCTTGAAAGTCTCCAAAACTGCTTCGTTCTTCGATGTTGGTCTTGAAACATTAACAAACACATCAAGGTACATCAAAAACATAACATTTAAGCTCAAAGACTTATACTAACCATAAAAACAATAAAACACATAAATTAACAAATTTCTAACCTAAATACTCATTAAACACTTAATTTAACACTTAATACATAACAATTTAAACCTTAAAACATAATGTAAATCACGCCTATTAAGCAGCTAGCTCAGGCATTCCTCATGAAGTACTTCCCGTTGACAAAGACCACGAGGATAATAAAGGAGATCATGAATTTTAAGCATAGTGATAGGGAGTCTCTATATAAAGCCTAGGAGAGATTCAAAGAATTAAAAAGAAGCTGTCCTCACCACAATCTTTCAAGGGAGTTCCTATTACAGATATTTTACAATGGTGTGAATCCAAGCATGAAAGGAACAATCGATGCAGTTGTTAGAGGTTCATTGATGAGGAAGACTATTGAATTAGCTCATAACCTTTTGGAGGAGTTGGCGAGCAATAGTTGCTTATGGTCAAGTGAGAGGATTAGAGAGGGGTAGAAGGAGCAAAAAGGTATGATCCTTATTGACTCTATTACTACTTTGTAGGCACAGATTACAGCCCTTACGAAGCAGTTAAACAATATGTAAGAGCATCTTCATCTACAGCTAAGGCGATTCAAGTACACTGTGAACTATACAGACAAAACAACCATGACTTAGTTGAATGTTTCTTATTTAGAGTTGGTGTTACAGAACAGGTAAATTATTTGGGCCATCCACAGAGAGGTAACAACCCTTGCTCAAACGTGTATAATCTGGGGTGGAAAATCCACTAGAATTTTTCTTGGAGTACTAACAATACAGGTGGCCAAGCGAGACCACAAGGATCTCAGGGATTTCAATAAGATAGAATTGGATAGATAGAGAAAAAAATGGACAAGATGATGGAGGTTTTAGGTTCTAAACTGGCAGCTCAAGAAGAAAATCAAAACAGGATGTTTGCTAGCTAGGAGGAAATTCAAAAGAGGATGGAGGTGAAGTTTGATCAACTTATGAAGAATCATGCATCATCCATCCACAATTTGGAAGTTCAGGTAGGTCAACTTGCTAATACGCTATCTTTAAGAAGTGCAGGTAGCCTACCGAGCAATACTAAGGTCAACCTAAAGGAATGGATCATAGCCGTTAATCGGACTAAGGGTCCGCCCAAGTGAGCTAGTAATTGAGCCAATGAAGGAGCCTCAACTTGGAATTCCATATCCTATCTTTGCTCAGTGGAAGTCAAGTTCAAGTATAGCAATAAGGAATTTTAAGGAGGTTGAATCAAACAAGATTAAAGATGTAACGAATCAACTACAAACAAAGCTCACGTTAAAGGAACCAATCAAGAAAAAAAATGAAGGGGCATATAGCAAAAGAAATCCTAATATAGCATAAAAGAAAAAAGACTCAGGAGATTTTTTCATTCGTTGCAGTATTAATGGAGTCAACATAGCTAGGCATTCATAGATTTAAGAGCAAGTATCAGCACGATGCCCTACACTTTTTGTCAGATGTTGGGGTTAGGAGAGTTAGAGCCTACAAAGTATTAGTGAAAACGACTGACTGAATAATGCACCAACTGAAGGGGATTATTAAGAACATATAAGTACAAATTGATAGATTTATCTTCCTTGCAGGTTTCTATATATTGGATATTGGAGAAGATGCAGAAACTCTTATAGTCCTTAGATGACTGTTCCTGGTTACTTCTCACTCGATCATTGTTGTTGATGGGGGGGGGGGGGGGGGTGAAAAAACTTTAAG
>JAOSBN010042970.1:0-45707 GCA_027563595.1 Erythroxylum suave
CTGGCTTTAGGAATTTGAAAGACAACGAAAAAAGCTTGCAAAAGAATGATTGTGGCAGTAAAAAGCGGGCCCCTAATGGAGTAGGGCCCTGGGCAGGTGCCCTGCTTGCCCCTGCCCAGGGCCGGGACTGCTATGGTGGGAAAAACAGCCCGTTAGCTCGATTTCCAAGCACCTTCGGTGGGAAAAATAGCACGTTGGTGCAACTTCGGTGGCCAAAACAAACCGTCAGTAGGGTTGCTAGGCACCTTCGGTGGGAAAAACTACATGTTGGTGCATTTTTTGTAGGTAAAACAGTCCGTTGGCACAGTCGCTATGCACCTTTGGTGGGAAAAACATCCCATTGGTGCACCTTTGGTGGGTGAAACAGCCCCTTGGCACGGTCACTAGGCACCCTCAGTGGGAAAAATAGCCCGTTGGCATTGTTGCTAGGTACCTTCAATGGGAAAATAGCCCGTCGGGCACCTTCGGTAGGCAAAACAGAATGTTGGGCACCTTCAGCGGGCAAAACAACACATTGGTTCACCTTGAGAACGAAAACAGTCTTTTGGCACGGTCACTAGGCACCTTCGGTGGAAAAAAGCCCAATTACTCACCTGAGGAGGGCAAAATAGCAAATTGGCACCATTGCAATGCGCCGTCAGTGGGAAAACAACACGTTGGTGCACTTTTGGTGGGCAAAATAGCCCGTCAGCAGGGTCGTTAAGCACCTTCAGTGGGAAAAATAGCCGATCGGCTCAGTCGCTAGGCATCTTTGGTAGGAAAAGCAGCTCGTTGGTGCAACTATGACGAGTAAAAGAGCCCGTTGGCACGATCATTAGGCACCTTCGGTGGGAAAAACAACCCATTGGGCACCTTCAATGAGTAAAACAACACATTGGTGTACCATCGGTGGGTAAAACACCTCTTTGACACAGATGTTAGGCACCTTCGGTGGGCAAAACAACCTATTAGCTCAGTCGCTAGGCACCTTCGGTGGGAAAAATAGCCCATTGGTACACCTTGGGCAGAAAAAACAGGATGTTTGTGCACCTTTGAAGGGCAAAACAACCCTTTGGCAAGGTTGCTAGGCATCTTCAGTGGGCAAAACAACCCGTCAATGCACCTTCGGCGCACAAAATAGCCCATCAGTATGGCCATTAGACACCTTCGATGGGAAAAATAGCACATTGGTGCACCTTCGATGGGCAAAACAACCTATTGACACCATTGCTAAGCACCTTCGATGGGTGAAATAGCTCGTTGGTGAACTTTCGGTGGGAAAAATAGCCCGTTGGCATGGTCGCTAGACATCTTTGGTGGGAAAAACACTCCATTGGTGCACCATTAGTGTCAGACCCCTTTTCTAGAGCCCGACTATCGCATTCAGATATCCAAACATTTACACATCCCTTGCCTTCAAAACTAACTCTCTTATTGAGCTCATCTCCATTCAAGCCAAAGTATGTCCAAGAATAGCATTGGTGAGTCCATAAATTGCATATGTACATACTTCAGAACAATTAGCATAACTTCTTAACTTCTTCTTCTGTGTTCTACTTATCGTCTGTGATTGACTTTTTATCGTCTATGTTCGACCTCTATCATTTGTCTTTCATCTATCATCTGTCTTTCTTTTTGTCTATGTTTTATTGTCTATCTTTGACTTTTTATCATCTGTCTTTGAGCTCCTACTGTTTGTGTTCTATCGTTTGTCTTTGACGTTTTTTCATCTGTGCTTGACCTCCTATCGTCTGTGTTCTATCGTCTGTCTTTGACTTTTTATCGTCTGTGTTTGACATCATATCGTCTGTGTTTTATCGTTTGTCTTTCCTTGCGTCTGCCTTTGCCTATCATCTGTCCTTGCCTTGCGTCTATCTTTGCCTTCGTCTGTCTTTGCCATTCTTTTGTCTTTCTTTGTGTCTATGTTTCCATTGTCTGTCTTTCTATATTCTATGTTCTGATATCATCACAGACGATTCCTTTCGTCTGAGGTTTCCTTTACATATGTGTTCTGACGTCAGCACAGACGATACTCTTCCTCTATATTTTCCCTTACGTGTATGTTGTGACGTCAACACAGACGAATCCTTCCAACTCTAACATGTTATTCCAATACTACAACCATTGGCAATCTCAACAAAAGAACATGCACATATACATTTCATCTTTTCCCAATCTTTGAAATAACGTAATCATCTTACAAAACATCATACGTATCAAAGCTTAATACAAAATACAAAGTGAAGCTCAATGTTTGTCATGCCTATAAAGCTATCCAAAATGTTCACTAACTTAGTACAAGAGACTTCTAACCATAGGTATGCACTTGAGGAGGGAAGAAAAGGAGTTAAGCTACACAGCTCAGTGGCTAATATATTTATAGCCATAAGTAATTAGCACAAATTCAAGCATATATATGTATGGGTACTAAGCAATTCAATTATTCTCAAGTAAGAAGATTAATGCAGAACACACATAGCATCCAAAAGCATCATACTTGACAATTTAAGGATGCAATGCACAAACAATTGGCTCGAAGGTTCCATGGGATCAGAATGGAGAAACTAAAGTTTACACCATGAACAGAGTGAGTCCTTTTTTGGAGCTCATATGCCACAAGAGGGCAGCCGAGAGAAGGCTCTTGTCAACGTGCACGTGACGAACAAAATGGTTCCACTCTCGCCTAAGCAAAAGCACATATTCATCTAATCATATGCCTAGACTTTTATGCTTGATTATCTTTTCATTCGAACAAAATGCCATGAATTATTTCAATGGCATAACTTGATCAACATTCATAAATCACATGCATTTCGATAATCACATAATTCACTAACCAGTAAGCTGTACATGCACACGTATAGGCAAGAATTTGCCCAATCACACAATAATCATAAATAAATTACCCACCAATAACTGGTGACAATCTAAGTTCACTGTTGTCCTTCCTCTTCGCCTTGGATTGGACTTTCTTGGTTTCCTATAACAAACCAAGTTCTCATTCAATATAAAATTTAATTTGCAAACCTATAGAACCGAAAGCATGAAATTGACCCTAGAATACTTAAACCCACACATTTCCCAAGCTCTTTGAACCAAAAACCCTTCAAAACTCTAAGAGATTAAAAATCGAATTACCTTGAATCTTCACCAACTAGTGAGATTCTTAGCTCTGAAGAAAGCTCTTCCCTTCCTCTTTCTTTTTCCATTCTTACGAAATCTCAATTTCTCTCTTTAAGACTAAGAAAAATCGTGACCTAGTTCAAAGCCCTCTTCTTTCTAACTTCACCAAAACCTCTCTTCTTCTTTCTCTCTCCTTTACTTTTTGATTTTTCTTCCCCTCTTTCCTTCATTCACGTTTTTGGTCTTCTCATTGACAAGACAATCTTTTCCTCTTCCCATTCTACCCTTAATGGGTGAGAAAATCCACCTTACCCTTCCTTTAGTGCCTTGGTGTTTCTAACCTTAAGTATTCTTCCAAAAGTGCCCTTATGCATCTTACAACATCAATACTTTATTCCATCAATTCATGAATTAATCCTCCTAAACTTGGGATAATAATTAACTCAAATTAAAATGATTTATCTAACAATACTACATAATTTGTTCAAATCATGTTTACTAAAATAAAAGTAATTCGGGGCCCAACATTTCTCCGCCTCTTAAAAGAATTTCGTCCTCGAAATTATTACTTGAGTCATTAAAAAGGTGTGGATACTTCTCCTTCTTTACTTCCAAAGGCTCCTATGTTGCTTCCTCTATTGAATGGTTTCTCCATAAGACTTTTACCAGCTTCACAAAATCACATCTAATCCTCCCATCCTCAATGGCATTAGATCCTCCACTAATTGTTCCCCACCAATATGTATCTCATAGCCTCTATATACTTGACTAATAATAATACATTGGCGAATTGGAGTACTCACCATCAAAGGAGTATCCAATGGGTTCAATTCTCTACCATACATAGTTCTGCTTGATGACATAAACGAATGGGTAGAAATCGGATCAATTAAAAAAATATCATCCTCAAACAATTTAATCGTACCAGTCAAAACTTTTGGAGCGGTCTTTGCATCCTCTCATGTCATTGCAAATACCCTAGCTGGTGCTTGCCCCTTAGGTCTCCTTGGAAGATTCACCCTTCCTGCTACATCAGAACTACCCACTTCAGTTGTAGGCTTGTGTCCCACAGTTTCAGATCTTTTGGAAACTTGCATCTGACTTCTCTCCTGTCTTGCTTGCTGAGGACACTCTCTGGCCATGTGCCCCTTCTCTCCACATTTGAAACAAGCTCCAGTCAATCTGTAACACTCTCCTCCATGGAACTTGCCACAATGATCACACTTAAGGATGGATGACTTGTCCCCTTCTCCTCTTCTACTACCTCCAGCCATTGAGGCCTGATAAGAGACAGTCCTTATCTGTCTGGACCTACTTGCATCACTGCTCCTCTCCTCAGACTACATAGGAAAGCTCTTGGCACTCCTCTCTAGCATAGGAGTACTGCCTCCCCTCTTGAACCGTTCTCTCCCTTTCCTATTCTTATTAACAGCACTCTTTATATTCTCTATGTTTTCAAACCTCAGTGCCGTTTCAACTAGCTGATGAAAATCACAGAAGTTTTGCACCACCACTTTCTCTCTGATGGCTAAATGCAAGCCTAATTCAAACCTATGGCACTTAACCACCTCACTTATCATCATCTCAGTTGCACACTAGGATAGCTGTGTGAACCAACGCTTGTGCTTGCTCACTGTCATCTCCCTCTGGGTGAGACTCAGAAACTCCCTCTTCTTCTGCTGAATCTAAACCTCAGACAGATACTTCTTAAAAATAGCTAAGAAGTCCTTCTATGCCAACACTAGAGGTCTCATCTGGTTCCCTGGCGCACTCTCCCACCAGTGTAACACATCCCCTTGAAGCAAACTGGCAATATACATGACCTTCTTGTCATCCTCGCACTCCATCTGATCCAGTATCCTATTGGTCTTTCTCAACCAATTCTCAGCTTCCTTAGGATTAGTGGTCCCATAAAAGTCCACTGCTCCATACTTCCTCAATTTTTTGAACTGCTTCCCCTTCTTGACTGGGGCCGAAGAAGAATATTGCGGCATCTGTCCCATAGCTTAGACAAACGCCTGGGTGAAGGCTTGGAATAAACTCAGATCCAATGGAGGCATCTGCTCCTGTAGAATAGGCGACTCTCGGGTTGGGGACTGAGAGGGCTGATTACTGTGCCCTACAAAAGCCTTAGCATTTCCTGGGGCTACAGACTCATCGGTACTCTCCTCTCTTGGTGGAGAGTCAGGTGCAACTGATCCTTGTAGAACTCCTTATATCCTTCTACGAGGTGGCATCTTACTCCTTTAAATATAAACACTAATGATTAGCTTACAATTCATTTTAATCTTATTTCCTACCTATATGTATGATATGCATGTCACTTAACGCAATCAAATCAATTTAACAATGCAAACACTTAATCACATAATAAAGCAATTTGTCCTACTATGCATTCTATGTTTAGGAAAAACCCTAAGATCTGATACCATAAGATGTTGGACCCCATTTCCAAAGCCCGACTATCACATTCAGATATCCAAACATTTACACAACCTATTCCTTCAAAGCTAACCCTGTCGTTAAGCTCATCTCCATTCAAGCCTAAGTATGTCTAAGAATAGCGTTGGTGAGTCCATAAATTGCATATGTACATACTTCGGAACAATTAGCATAACTTCTTAACTTCTTCTTCTATGTTCTACTTATTGTCTGTGTTTGACTTTCTATTGTCTATGTTTGAACTCTATCGTCTATATTTCATTTATCATCTATCTTTCCTTTCATCTAGGTTTTATCGTCTATCTTTGACTTTTTATCATCTGTCCTTGACCTCCTATCATTTGTCTTTGACTTTTTATCGTCTGTGTTTTATCGTTTGTCTTTCCTTGCATCTGCCTTTGCCTATCGTCTATCTTTGCCTTACGTATGTCTTTTTCGATTGTCTATCTTTCTTTATATCTATGTTTCCATTGTCTATCTTTCTATAATTTATGTTCTGACGTCATCATAAACGATTCCTTTCGTCTGTGTTTTCCTTTGCGTCTATGTTATGACGTCAGCACAGCTGATACTCTTCCTCTATAGTTTCCTTTGCGTCTATATTGTGACGGCAGCACAGATGATACCCTGCTTTTATATTTTCCCTTGTGTCTGTGTTGTGACGTTAGCACAGATGAATCCTTTGAACTATAATATGCTATTCCAATACTACAACCATTGGCAATCTCAACAAAAGAACACGCATATATACATTTCATTTTTTTCCAATCTTTAAAATAATGTAATCAGACATAGAAAAAGATTTAAATTTCACATTTTTATTTCTAAATCAAGCGTGAGTTAAATTTAGCTTCACTTACAAATCATCATACGTATCAAAGCTTAATACAAAATACAAAGTGAAGCTCAATGTTTGTCATGCCTATAAAGCTATCTAAAATGTTCGCTAACTTAGTACAAGAGACTTCTAACTATCTTCAAGCTTTTGATGCCTTGCAAGGATCACTGACGACTTGGGTTTGCAGCTGAGGAGGGAAGAAAAAGGGTTGAGCTAAACAGCTCAGTGGCTAATATATTTATAGCCATATGTAATTAGCACAAATTCAAGCATATATATGTATAGGTACTAAGCAATTAAATTATTCTGAAGTAAGCAGATTAATACAGAACACACATAGCATCTAAAAGCATCATACTTGACAATTTAAGGATGCAATGCACAAACAATTGCCTCGAGGGTTCCATGGAATTAGAATGCAGAAACCAAAGTTTACACCATGAATAGAATGAGTCCTTTTTCGGAGCTCATATGCCACAAGCGGCCAGCCGAGATAAGGCTCTTGTCAACGTGCACGTGATGAATACAATGGTTCCACTCTCGCCTAAACAAAAGCACATATTCATTTAATCGTATGCTTAGACTTTTATGCTTGATTATCTTTTCATTCGAACTAAATGCCATGGTTTATTTCAATGGCATAACTTGATTAGCATTCATAAATCACATGCATTTCAATAATCACATAATTCACTAACCAGCAAGCTGTACTTACACACATATAGGAAAGAATTTGCCTAATCACACAATAACCATAAATAAATTACCCATCAATAACTCGTGACAATCAAAGTTCACTGTTGTCCTTCCTCTTCACCTTGGATCGGGCTTGCTTGGTTTCCTATAACAAACCAAGTTTTCATTTAATAGAAAATTCAATTTGTGAACCCATAGAGCTGAAAGCATGAAATTGACCCTAGAATACTTACATTTCTTAAGCTCTTTGAACCAAAAACCCTTTAAAACTCCCCGAGATTAAAACTCAAATTACCTTGAATCTTCACCAACTAGTGAGATTCTTGGCTCTAAAGAAAGCTCTTCCCTTCCTCTTTCTTTTTCCCTTCTTGCGAAAGCTCAATTTCTCTCTTTAAGACTAAGAAAAATCGTGACCTAGTTCAAAGCCCTCTTCTTTCTAACTTCATCAAAACCTATCTTCTTCTTTCTCTCTCCTTTACTTTTTGATTTTTTTCTTCCCCTCTTTCCTTCATTCATGTTTTTGGTTTTCTCATTGATAAGACAATCTTTTCCTCTTCCCATTCTACCCTTAATGGGTGAGAAAATCCACCTTACCCTTCCATTAATTCCTTGATGTTTCTAACCTTAAGTAATCTTCCAAAAATGCCCTTATGCATCGTGCAACATGAACACTTTAATTCCATCAATTCATGAATTAATCCTCCTAAACTTGACATAATAATTAACTCGAACTAAAATTATTCATCTAACAATACTACATAATTTATTCAAATCATGTTTACTAAAATAAAAATAATTCGGTAAGATAGCCCATCAGCACATCATTATGCACCTTAGGTGAGAAAAAATAGGACATTGGTGAACCTTCATTGGGCAAAACAGCATGTTGGTGCACTTTAGGTGGGCAAAATAGTCCGTTAACATGGTCGCTAGGCACCTTTGGTGGGAAAAACACTAGACTGGTGCACCTTCAGTGGGTAAAACAACCTATTGGCACGGTCATTAGGCACCTTTGATAAGAAAAATAGCCCGGTGGACACCTTTAGTGTGAAAAATAGCACGTTGGTGCACCTATGGTGGGCAAAACAATAGATTGGCAGAGTCGCTAGACACCTTTGGTGGGAAAACAGCCCGTCGCCACAATTGCTAGGCATCTTAGGTGGGAAAAACAACCCATTGGCATAGTCACTAGGCACCTTTAATGGGAGAAATATTCTTTTGGGCATCTTCGGTGGGCAAAACAACCCATCGGGCACCTTCAGTATGGTTGCTAGGAACCTTTGGTGTGAAAAGTAACCTGTTGGTGGGTAAAACGGCCTGTCGCCATGGTCGCTAGGCACCTTAGGTGGGAAAAAGAGCCCGTTGGCACAGTTACTAGGCACCTTCGATGGGAAAAATAAACCGTTGGTGTGCCTTTGGTGGGCAAAACTCCCCATTGGCACAGTCACTAGGCACCTTCAGTAGGAAAAAAAGCCAGGTGGTGGACCTTCGGTGTGTAAAATGGCCCGTTGGCATGGTCGCTTGGCACCTTCAATGGGAAAAACAACATGTTGGTGAACCTTCAGCGGGTAAAACAGCCTGTTGACAAGGTCACTAGGTACGTTCGGTGGGAAAAACAGATCTTGGGGCTCCTTCGATGGGCAAAACAGTATGTTGGTTCACCTTCAGCGGGCAAAACAACCCCTTGACATGGTCACTAGGCACCTTCTATGGGAAAAACAGCACGTTGGTGCACTATCGATGGGTAAAACAACCCGTTGGCATAGTTGCTAGGCACCTTTTGGTGGGAAAAAAACCCTTGGTTTACCTTCAGTGGACAAAACAGGCCATCGGTACTGTCGCTAGACATATTCGGTGAGCAAAACAACACATTGATCCACCTTCGGTAGGCAAAATAGTTCTTTGACACAGATGTTAGGCACGTACAGTGGGCAAAACAACCCGTCAATAGAGTTGCTAGGCAGCTTCGATGGGAAAAATAGCTCGTTGGTGGACCTTTGGTAGGCAAAATTGCCCTTTTGCATGGTCACTAGGCACCTTTAGTGGGAAAAACAGTCTATTGGTGGACCTTTGATGTGCAAAACAACTCGTTGGCATGGTTGCTAAGCACCTTCGGTGGGAAAACAACACATTGGTGCACCTTCGGTGAAAAAAATAGTCCGTTGATTCACCTTTGGTGGGCAAAACAACCCGTCAACATGGTCACTGTGCACCATCTGTGGGAAAATAGCACACTAGTGCATTTTGGGTGTGCAAAATTGCCCAGTGGAAGGGTGGTTAGGCACCTTCAGTTGCAAAAACAGCCCATTGGCATAGTTGCTGCACGTCTTTGGTGTGAAAAATAACCCGTTGGTGTACCTTTGGTGGGCAAAACAACCATTTGGCATTGTCACTAAGCACCTTTGGTGGGAAAAACAACACATTGACATGGTCGCTAGGCATCTTTGTTGTGCAAAATAGCCCGTTAGCACAGTCTCTAGCCATCTTCGGTGAGAAAAATAGCACGTTGGTGCACTTTCGGTGGGCAAAATAGTCCGTCGACACAGCTGCTAGGCATTTTTGGTGGGAAAAACAGGTTGTTGGGCACCGTCGATGGGAAAAAAAGCACCTTGGCACACCTTCGATGGGAAATACAACTCGTTGGTACGGTTGCCAGGTACCTTCGGTGGGAAAAATGTCACGTTGGAGCACCTTCAGTGGGAAAAATAGCTCATCGACATAGTCTCTAGGAACCTTCGGTGGGAAAAATAACCCCTCGGTTCACGTTCAGTGGGCAAAAAAACCGATCAGCACCGTCGCTAGACACCTTTGTTGGGAAAAATAGTACATTGGTGTTCCTTTTGTGGGTCAAACAGCCCATCGCTAGGCACCTTCGATTGGAAAAACAATATGTTGGGCACCTTCGATAGGCAAAACACCCCGTTGGCAAGGCCGCTAGACACATTTGATGGAGAAAACAATAAGTTGGTGCACCTTTTATGGGCAAAATAGTCCTTCAGTATGGTGGCTAGGTACTTTTGGTGGGAAAAACAGGCCGTTGGGCTCTTTTGGTGGGAAAAACATCCTATTGGCCCCCTTCTGTGAGAAAAACAGCCCGTTGGGCACCTTTGGTAGGTGAAATAGCACGTTGGTGCACCTTCGATGGGCAAAATAGCCCTTTGGCACAATTGCTAGGCACCTTCGGTAGGAAAAAAGCCCGTTGGTGCACCTTCAGTGGGTTAAACAGCTCGTTGGCACGGTCTCTAGGCACCCTCGGTGGGAAAAACAACTCATTGGGCACCTTCAATCAGCAAAACAACCCTTTGGCATAGTCGCTAGGCACCTTCGATGGGAAACATAGCACGTTGGTACACCTTCAATAGGCAAAACAAGCCTCCGGTATGGTCACTAGGTACCTTCGATGGGAAAAACAGATCGTTGGGCAACTTCGATGGGGAAAACGGCCCCTTAGCATGGTCGCAGACACCTTCGGTGAGAAAAACAGCACCTTGGTGCACCTTCGGGGGAAAAAATAGTCTGTCCACTCAATCATTAGGTACTTCTGTGGGAAAAAGAATTCGTTGGGCACCATCGGTGGGCAAAACAGCACGTTGGTGCACCTTCAATGGGTAAAACAACTCTTTACCACGGTCACTAGGCACCTTTAGTGGGGAAAACAACCTTTTGGTGCACCTTACATGGGTAAAACAACCCGTTGGCACGGTCGCTAGGCACCTTCTGTGGGAAAAAGACCCTTGGCCACCCTCAGTGGGAAAAACATCTTGTTGGTGCACCTTCAGTTGGCAAAAATAGCCCTTCGACAAGGTCGCTAGGCACCTTCAGTAGGCAAAACATCTCGTTGGTGCACCTTCAGTAGGCAAATCAACTCGTATGCACTGTCGCTAGGCTTGGGAGAGATGGATCGTTGGGCACCTTTTGTGGGCAAAACAACCCGTCAGCAGGGTCGCTGGGCACCTTCGACGGCAAAAACAACCTATTAGGAATAGCACATTGGTGCACCTTCGATGGGCAAAACAGCTGTTCCGCATGGTTGCTAGGTACCTTTGGTGGGAAAAACAGCCCGTTGGGCACCTTTGGTGGGCAAAATAGCACGTTAGTGCTGCTTCGATGGGCAAAACAACCCTTTCGCACGGTTGGTAGGCACCTTCAGTAGGAAAAAAGAACATTGGTGCACCTTCGGTGGGTAAAACAACCCTTTGCCCTGGTAGTTAGTCAACTTTGGTAGGAAAAAAGCACATTAGGGACCTCTCGTGGGCAAAACAACACGTTGGTACACCTTTGGTGGGCAAAACAGCCCTTCGACACGGTTGCTATGCACCTTCGATTGGCATAACACCACATTGATGCACCTTTAGTGGGCAAAAGAGCCCTTTGACACGGTCGCTAGGCACCTTTGCTGGAAAAACAACACGTTGGTGCACCTTTGGTGGCCAAAACAGTCATCGACACAATCACTAGGCACCTTTGGTGGGAAAATCAACCGTTTGGTACAACTTTGGTGGGCAAAACAGCCCGTTGGCACTATTTTTAGGCATCTTTGGTGGGAAAAAAAACACTTTGGGCACCTTCGGTGGATAAAACAGCCCATTGGTGCATCTTTGGTGGGCAAAATAGCCCGTCAGCACAATCGCTAGGCACTTTTGGTGGGACAACTAATAAAATCATACAGGAGTGACAAGAATCTAATTAGGGAGAATTGTTGAAAGAGAGAATGTCGTCACGGAAAAACCAAGAGTTCACTGTGGTGAACTAGTCAGTATGCACATGTTGCCGCAGTGAAAAGATTCAATTTCGCACGTTGCTGCGTCGAAGACATGGTGTTCCATGCCAAAGACTCAAACACCAAGTTTTTAAAATTTTACATTACGAACAATTGACAATAAAAATGACAAATTGGCACCTGTGCCACACTTAAACATCATATTGTCCCCAATATTGAAAAAATTAAAGCATGAATATGCAAGCAACACATCAAAATTGCAAAGAGAATTATATGTATAAAAATTGCAGTCAACAAGTTTGGACATTACAAAAGTAAACTAAACATCTAAAAAGTAAAACTACTCTATCGGGTGATCATCCCCAATGTCAGAAGGAGCTGCTCCTGATAAGCCAACACCACTAAGCGAGTCATCTTCATCAGAAGGGAGCTAAAAGTGCAGGTGTGTGACAAGCAAGGCATCCATCTACTAACGGTACTGTCAATCTCGATCCTGTCGGATGATGGCCTAAAGTAAGGTGTCCTAGAGGGTAACCAAGTCTGCAGAAATGCCATCAACTCGGCTGGCGAGGGTTTGTAAAGTGATAGGCTCTAGAGGAGCCAGAGATGGAGGACCATCCTCGCTGGGCACTGCAGTGGTATGGTTGGTAGCAACAGCAGGAGGTGGGGTGGAAGGGGGAGGAGGCTGGATGTGGGGTTGTTTTAGACGAGTGTAACAAAACAGGGGAGCCAGGTCAAAATTGCTATCATTATTGAATTTTGGGACATTGTGGGCCCGGAATATGTCGGTGATGAGGTGTGGGAAAGTGATGGCATTGATGAGTTTGGCTGTGGTGATGGAGTCATGGAGGACGGAAACGATGAAATTAGCTATGTTGACTGGGCAACTAGTCATCAGAAGATAAAGGTACAAGGCCTGCTGTTTCATTACGTAAGCTAGATGGGAGGTCTGAATGAGGTTATTAACTACGTGGAGCCAAAAACGAGCTTCAGATATGACATCTAAATGTTTAAAGTAACGTTGGTAAATCCTTGGTTGATGCCAGATGGCACCCTCAGGACAGAGGTTACAAATCACATCATCCTATGGATAATTGTGGATCAATTGGTCATAGTGGCAGTGGAGAATAGGAGGGAGGTTGTAGTGCTCACAGATGCTTGCTGTGGGGAATGCAATGGGGTCTTTTACACCACAAAAATTTAGTTCTAAGGTGTTATGGTGTCAAGCATAAGTGTAAAAATGGAGAATAAATTTATCGTTACCCTGAGTCCTTTGTTGGACTAATCCCCTAAGCTGAGAGTTTACTAATTGATGAACAAAGGGATTATGGCATGGAGTTATGGGAAACGAGTGCTCTCTAATGAATGGCCTACCGTCTATCTTGTCGGCTAGGTCGGCAAAATCAGAATTAGCGCTATGGAAAGGAGCAGAGTTACTAGGTGAACTAGATAAGGTTTTTAGTTCAAGGCATGTTCCTGCAGAAAAATAAACAAATGGATCGAACAAAATTGACTGAAAGTGAAAACCATGTGAAGTTTGCTGAGGCGAACTTAAATGTGTTACCGGGGCGAAGGCTACACTTACCACGCCTCGGTGAAAGAACATTCCTTTTCTGTGGCGAAAGCTATAGCCTATGACGCTGGGGCAAAAGAGAAGTTCTTCGTTACAGTGAACATGCCCTAAATAAACGAAAATAGAGGGGTAAAATGGAGCAAAGATGAGATACTTACGAAGGAGACGAAGAGATGCACAATACAAAGGATGAACGCGAAATGAAGGAAAAAGAAGGACAAAGGGAAAATGGAAGAATAGAAGCAAAAGAAGGGTAGAAATGTAATTTCACTCAGTATTTGACGCAGATTGATCCTTCTCTACAGTAAAGATTACCTGAAGTGAGCTCACTGTGGCCAAAAAAATTGTCACTTTGTGGTGAATATTTCCGCATGAGCTCGCCGCGACGAAAGAATTATGTCACGCTGCTGTCAATGTCGCACCTATCACCACAGTGAAATTTTCTTGAGAGAAAAAGGTAAGAGTAATAGGATGTTCAGCTCATTTGTAAAGTCCAAAAACATTTGAAAGCAAAATGCAATTCATCTATTTACACCAATTTTCCTTAAGCATATAAGATAGGTCATGCATCAAACTAAAGCACCGTGAACATAAAAGAGGAGATGAATTGTTGAATTAAAAGTACAGAAACTGAAAATTAAACCTAAGTCCTACTGAAGTGGTTTCTCCCTGACACTTATTCAATACACTCATGCATCCACAATATCATATTCAATCACACAGTAGAAGTAAGTGATAAGGGAAGGAGGAGAAATGACTTGATGCCTATGGTGGATACTGGATCTCCTGGTGGACGTTGGGCTGATAGTTATGCCATGGTGAGGAAACTTGTCCATTTGCCACTTTGGATGCAACATCCAAACTCCTCAGTTTATCTGAAACATTAGCAAACAATCCTTCTTCCAAGGAGTCATCAGTGAATGAGTTCAGTTCAGGGTTAGAATAAACATGTTGGAGTTCAAATTCAGAGCATGCATCATCAATAACAACATCAAGCATGTTGACTCCTAAGAGAAAATAATCCTCATGGAGGTGTTTCATAGCCTCAAACATATTAAAACTCACCTATTGATCTCCTGCCTCCATGGTGATTGTACTTTCTTTCATGCTAATCATGGTACTAGTAGTCCTTAAGAAGGGTCGACCTAGAATCGATGAAGTATCCTGCACAACTTTGGAAGACATATCAAGTACATAAAAATCAGTCAGAAAAACTAAACCCTTAACCTAGACCAAAATATCCTCTATAATGCCTACAGGATGCCTAATAGACCTATCAGCCAATTGAAGAACTACGAACGTAGACTTAAGGTTCTTAACTCCCAATGATTGATAAACAGATTTAGGCATAACATTAATGGCTGCTCCTGGATCTAACAAGGCTCCCCCTATGGTAACTTTTCTTATAGTTGAGGTACTTGGCATAAGCAGGATCATATTTCACAAGATCAAGCAAAGGAATATTGACTTCAACTTTACTAAACAAGTAAATGATATCTTTCTCATGCTTAATGTCAGTCATTCATTTTCTCATCAAATATAAATTAGGAAAAGGAAGGTCTTTAAGGTTTACCTCCTTACCATTGGTTTTACTAGCTCTATGCTTGTTTGACTCATCTTGTTTCCTTGTCGTGGCTTGATCATTGTTGTTCTTTAAAACTTGTTCCTTTGTCATTCAAAATTGTGGACTTCTTTCCAGCCAATAATGCTTTCTTTTTTGTGCTTTCAGAATTCTTCTTCTTTTCTGGCATGGAAGGTAAATCATCATAGTCAATCTTTGCTTCAGAATTTCACTTGCTTCCCACTTCGAAGAGCTATTGTGTTTAAATTTTTTGGGTTGATAATGATGTTTGAAGGAATAGATCCACGGCTTTTCGCTTGACTCTCACTCATGTTATTAGACAATTGGGTGACAAAGGAGTTGATTTTTTTAGCCTTTCTTTCCCATTGCTCTATTCTCTTCTCCAAAGCATTGAACCGAGTAGCCTTCTTTGATGCGTCTTGCTGAATTAAGGAATCTATGCCATTAAACTGATTATTATTAGAAGTCCTTTCATTCTTCATCAAAGTCATCATGTTGTGTAGCAGTTGGTTGGTGTCCTCCTTGGGTGGGATGGTCAGGGCTTGCTGTTGGTTGGGGAACTGGTTAGTGGAAGCACCAGCTCCTTCCCCTTGTTGGAATCTGTGTGGTGCCCTTCCCTCTTCATTTCTCCAATTGCACCTAGGGTTTGCCTTCCATCCCTTATTATAGGTGTTGGAGTAAGGATCCCATTTCTGATTTGTCCACCTCAAATACACTGCAGACACCTCTTGATATCGTCTAGGATAAACACTAGATATGTGCATTACTAACTCACAAGTGTCACAGCTAGGTGTAGTGAGATCTATAGAAGATGTCATGATGAAGGATAATGAGGTCACTCTACTCTCCAAAGACTCAACTTTTGACTCCAAACTCTCCATTCTTTTGGATTGGGCTGTTGTGGCGCCCAACTCAGCACTCCTTTGATCTCCCCAACTCTATACTGTTGATGATTCAAAACCGTCTTCTTGATTAAATCCCATGCTTTCGCAGTTATAAGATTAGCCAAAGTAACTCCCGAGGCCGCATCCAACATACCCTTATCTTGACTTTTCAACCCATCATAAAAATACCGCACCAACTGTTCATTAGGTATCTGGAGATGGGGGCATCTAGATAATAGATTTTAGAAGGGGTTCCAAAAATCGTGAAGGGATTCATCATAATCCTGCCATACTGAATAGATCTCCTTCCTCACCGATGAAGTTCTAAAGGCCGAAAAATATTTTTCCAAGAATGCTTTCCTAAAATTTGCCCAACTATGGTAAGCATCTACCATATGTCTCAGAAGACTCATATACTACTCCTTGGCTTTTCTTTCCACTGATAAGTGAAAAACCTTCCACAATACTTGATTAAGTGAGGCTCCCACTGATTTCATACTCTAATAGATCATGGACAATGATTGCAAATGCATATAGGGATCCTCTATTATCAATCCATGAAATTTAGGAAGAGAGTTAATGAGTAATTGTTTAACTTCAAAATTAACATCAAAATTAGGACAAGCAATAGTAAATGGATCATAATTAACATTAGAAGTAGTTTCTTTCCTAATGGTTCTCCTATGTTGATTTTCGTTATTCTCTCCAACCCTTTCAAGATCGTCGTTACCTCCATTATCACCATTCCTAGGTTTGTTCACATGAAAGTTAAGGTTTTGAAAAAAAGCTAGGTTCTTAGCCATGATCACTCGATCTATCAACTCACTCTCACTTCTTAACCAACTAGACTCTTTTTCTTTTCTTTCCTTCCTAATCTTTCACAAATGTCTCTCAATTTTAGGATAAACAGGTAGAAGTTTGACTTTCTTGGGCATGTACAAAAACAATTCAAATGAAACAAAAATGAAATAAAAAGTAGAAAAATTTTATTACAAGCACACAAAGTCAAATAAAAAGGTGAAATGTGAAGGATGCAAGTGTGTTGTGTGTGAAAGTGTGTGTAATAGTAAAGTGTGCAAGTAACGTATATATGTATGAAAAAGCAACAAAGAAATGTTCTAAATTATGTTATGTAAAATTGTTAAGTATGTAGCATGCAAAAAGTTCAGTATGAAAGAAAGTGTAATCCTATACTATCGACAAGTATGACTCTAAACTATCTAAGATGCAATCTAAACTAAGGTTCCTCACCTCACTTAGCAGTAAGGAAAATGACAACAGCTAACTTAAAGAACCAATTACTTAGTTCTCAGCAACAGTGCCATTTTAACTCTAGCCTTTTTGTTCTTACCCTTGGAGGCCAAATCAAAAATATTTTTTCCAAGGATTGTAGTATAGAATGCAACCTTAGGTCATTTCGCTTAATTGGAACTAAATTAATGGAACTAAGTTACACTATATGTCATGATATGCAAACAAAATTAGGAAGGAAGAGGGGGGTTTTCAATCCTTGGAAATTTGGACTAAAACAAGAAGAAAATGTAATAAAAAGTGTTTTTGGCTTTTGGGAATGGAAAAGTAATAAAATGAAAACAAAGATCAAATGATAATAGTATCCTCTTGAAAACTAGCTTCGGATATATTCTCTCAAAATGAATTTTAACGAGAGTGACTCACTAAGTCTCAAATGGTAAACCCTAAAGAACTCTTAAAGTCCAAGGTTTCAATTAATGAACTCCATTTATTAAAACCTTGTTGAATGCTTTTAGTGTGTGCAATAGGTAAGCTAATGTAATAAGTCATTTGGGATGTAGAATCATCTCCATACCAAACACAACTAGGTAGATAAAAGAGAATCAACCAAATCAAAAATAAACATATATGAGACTTCATATATTTATGCTCAAAATTCTACATCAACAAATCCCAACAGCACATAAAATATCCAATACTTGATTAAACTCTAATCAAGAACATTCAACTACTAATTACAAATCCTAAACCTAAGAGTTCATAATAATATAGCTGAGCAAATTACTCCAGTTTGAACTTCAACCATTGCTACATTTTTCAAGAGGAAAGAGGTGCCTAGCCAAGCATTACTCTAGGAGGAATCTCAACGGGGAACCCACTGGAAGCATCCATGGTAGTAACTATCGGTGGAGAAGTTGACAGTGAAGTAGAGAGGAGAGGGTGATGATAGTGTCTGAAGGTCTTTTAGAGAGTGAAAGAGTGTTAAAGAGAGTCAAAGAGTGTTGTTTCTCAATAGTGTGCCAACTGCTTTTAAGCTAAAATGGTAGGTTTTTAAAGAAAATGGGTTATGGATCGGGTTACACAGTGGGTATCTTTCCAAAAATGGTTCAGGTATTCGAAAGTTTGCCTTACACAGTGGGTATCTTTCCGAAAATGGTTCAGGTATTCGAAGGTTTGCCGCGGCAAACTTTCCCAGAAAGTTTTACTGCTTTGTTGGCCCCTTTCGTTACGGCTAACTTTTCCCCGAAAGATTTTGCTTGGAACTCCTCATTCTTCACCGTGACGACACATCCTATTCGCCCCGACGAACTTCCTATTGCAACTGTTGACTTGAATTCAGCTCTTTCCATTCCTTGACTCTACATATTCTTCTTGAGTCTCCTACAAAGAACAAATGGTAGTTTGAAGTATCAATTGTACACAGAAAATTATTTAGTACAATTAACAATCATTTTTGACAAATTTTACTCTTAAACTACTTAAAATAAAGGTAGACTTTCAAGAGTCAAATTAAGCATAAAATCTAGAAATAAGAGCCAAAAAGTGTAGTAAAGGTCACAAAAATGTAGCCAATCAACAGCCCATTGGGCACCTCGATGGGAAAAACAGCCCGTTGGTGCACCTTTGATGGGTAAAACAACCCTTCAAAATGGCTGCTAGGCACTTTTGGTGAAAAGATTAACCTTTGGGCACCTTCGGTGGGCAAAAAAGCACGTTGGTGCACCTTTGATGGGTAAAACAACCCTTCAGCACGTTCTTGAGACACCTTCAGTGGGAAAAATAGCCCGTTGGTGCACCTTTGGTTGGAAAAATAGCCCGTTGGCATGGTTGCTAGGGATCTTATGTGGGAAAAACAGCCCATTGCCCACCTTCAGTGGGCAAAACTACACGTTGGTTCACCTTCGATCGGCAAAACATCCCTTTGGCATAGTTGCTAGGCACCTTCGGTGGGAAAAAAGCACGTTCGACACCTTCGGTGGGCAAAACAACATGTTGGTAAACCTTTGGTAGGCAAAACAGTCCTTTGGCACGGTCACTAGGTACCTTCGATGGGAAAAATAGCCCCTTGGTAACTTCGGTGTACAAAACAATACATTCATGCGCTTCAATTGGTAAAATAGCCCTTTGGCACTATCGCTAGGCACCTTTGGTAAGGAAAAAAACATGTTGGTGCACCTTCAATGGGCAAAATAGCTCGTTAGCACGATCGTGAGGCACTTTGGTGGGAAAAGAAGTCTGTCAATAGGGTTGCTAGGCACCTTCGGTGGGAAAAATAGCACATTGGTACACCTTTGATGGGTAAAACATCTTGTCAGCAAGGTGGCTAGGGACCTTCGGTAGGAATAACATCCCGTTGGTCCACCTTTGGCCTGCAAAACAGACCGTTGGCATAGTCCCTAGGCTCCTTTAGTAGGGAAAATAGCCCATTGGGCACCTTCGATTGACAAAAGAGCACATTTGTGTAGCTTCGGTGAGTGAAGTAGCCTTTTGGCACGATCCCTAGGCACCTTTGGTGGCAAAAAAGTGCGTTCGATGGTAAATACAACACGTTGGTGCACCTTCGGTTGGTAAAATAGCCTGTCGGCATGGCCGCCAGGCACATTTGGTGAAAAAATAGCCTATCGGCATGGTCGATAGGCATTTTAAGTGGGAAAATAGCCCGTTGGTGTACCTTTAGTGGGCAAAATAGCACATTGGTAGGGTCACTAGGTGCCTTTGATGGGAAAAACAACACGTTGGGCACCTTCGGTGGGCAAAACAACACGTTGGTGCACCTTCGGTGGGCATAAGAGCCCTTGGCGTAGTCACTAGACACCTTTTGCAGGAAAATTAGCCCTTTGGTTGACCATCGATGGGCAAAACAACCCATTGGCATGGTCGCTAGGCACCTTCGGTGCGAAAAACAGCACATCAATGCACCTTTGGTGGGAAAATAGATCGTCGACACGGTCACTAGTCACCTTTGATGGTAAATAAACCCTGTTTGTGCGCCTTCTATACCAAAAATAGCTTATCAGAATGGTCGCTAGGCACCTTCTAAGGGAAAAACAGAATGTTGGTGCAACTTCGGTGGGCAAAACAGCCCTTTGGCACAATCCCTAGTGACCTTTGGCGGCAAAAATGCATGTTGTTAACCTTTGGTGGGAAAAACAACACGTTGGTGCACCTTCGGTGCGTAAAACAACCCATTGGCACAGTGCCTAGGCACCTTCAGTGTGAAAAAAGCACGTTGGGAAACTTCGGTGGGCAAAACAGCACATTGGTGCACCTTAGGTGGGCTAAAAAGCCTATCGGCACGGTTGTCAGGGTTGCGAGGCACCTTCGACAGGGATGCTAAGCTCTTTTGGTGAGAAAAACAGCCCGTTTGGCACTTTTGGTTGATAAAAAAGCACGTTGGTGCACCTTCGGTGGGCAAAACAACCCTTGGGCACAGTTACTAGGCACCTGTGGTGGGAAAAATAGCTTACGGGTGCACTTTCAGTGGGAAAAAGTGCCTGTTGGCACAGTCACGAGACCTGTTCAGTTGGAAAAATAGCTGGTTGGGCACTTTCAGTGGGAAAAACAACACATTGGTGCAATTTCAGTAGGAAAAACAACCCTTTGGCACGGTTGCTAGGCACCTTTCATCGAAAAAAACACATCGATGCAGCTTTGGTGGGCTAAACAGCCCTTGGCATGGTCACAAGGCACCTTTTGTGGGAAAAATAGCCCGTTAGTGCACCTTTATTGGGCAAAACAGCCTGCCAGCAAGGTCGCTAGGCACCTTCGTTGATAAAAATAGTACGTTGACCACGTTCGGTGGGCAAAAAAGCACGTTGGTGCACCTTTGGTGGGCAAAATTTTGTTTGGGCACAGTCGCTAGCCACCTTTGGTGGGAAAAAAGCCCATTAGTGCACCTTCTCTCAGCAAAACAGCCCGTCAACACTGTCGCTAGGCACCTTCAGTGGGAAAAATAACAAGTTGGTGCACGTTTGGTAGGAAAAAGAGCAACTTGGTGCACCTTCGGTGGGCCAAACAGCCAGTCGGTAGAGTCGTTAGGCATGTTCGGTGGGGAAAATAGCCCGTTGATGCACCTTCAGTGCTCCAAATAGCCCGTTGGCACTGTCTCTAGGCATCTTTGGTGGGGAAAAATAGCCACTTGGGCATCTTCTACGGGCATGATAGAATGTCAGTGCAGTTTTGGTAGGTAAAACAACCCTTTGGCACTGTCCCTAGGCACCATCGATGGGAAAAACAGCACGTTGATGCACCTTCAGTGGGTCAAACAGCTCGTTGGTACAGTCACTAGGCAACTTCAGTAGGAAGAAAAGCCCTTTTGTTCACCTTTGGTGGGCAAAACAACCCATCGACAACGTCGTTAGGCACCTTCTGTACAAAAAACAACCCTCAACACAGCAACTAGGCACCTTCTGTGGGAAAAACAACACGTTGGTGGAACATGGGCGGGCAAAACAGCCCTTCGGTAAGGTTGCTAGGCACCTTTGGTGGAAAAAATAGCACGTTGGTTTGCCTTAGGTGGGCAAAACAGCCCATTGGCACGGTTGCTAGGCACCTTTGGTTGAGGGTGCACCTTCGGTGGGGAAAAAAGCCCATTGGCGCGATCGCTAGGCATCTTTGGTGAGAAAACAGCCCATTGGGCACCTTTGGTGGGTAAAAAAGCACATTGCTGGGCCTTTAGTGGGCAAAACAACCCTTAGACACGGTCGTTAGGCACCTTCGGTGGGAAAAACAACATGTTGGTGCACCTTCAGCAGGAAAAATAGCCCATTGGCACAATTGCTAGGCACCTTCGGTTGGAAAAATAGCTCGTTGGGCGCCTTTGGTGGGCAAAACAACAAGTTGGTGCACCTTTGGCGGGCTAAACAACCCTTTGGAACAGCCGCTAGGCACCTTTATGGGAAAAGCTGCACATTGGTGAACTTTTAATGGGCAAAACAGCACATCGGTATGGTCGCTAGGCACCTTCGGTGGAAAAAATAGCACGTTGGTGCACCTTAGGTGGGCCAAAAAGTCTATCGACACAGTAATCAGGGTTGCGAGGCACCTTCCACAGGGTTACTAAGCACTTTTGGTGAGAAAAACAGCCCGTTGGGCACCTTTGGTAGATAAAAAAGCATGTTGGTGCACCTTTAGCGGGCAAAAAAACCCTTGGCCATAGTCGCTAGGCACCTTTGGTAGGAAAAACAGCCCGTGGGTGCACCTTTAGTGGGAAAAAGAGCCTATTGACACAATCACTAGACCTGTTCAGTTGGAAAAACAACCTTCGGTGGGCAAAACAACCCTTTGACACGGTTGCTAGGCACCTTTCGTCGGAAAAAACACGTCGGTGCAGCTTTGATGGGCAAAACAGCCCTTTGGCATAGTCGCAAGGCACCTTGAGTGGGAAAAATAGCCGGTTAGTGCACCTTCATTGGGCAAAACAGCTTGCTAGCACGGTCGGTAGGCACTTTCGTTGAAAAAAATGACACGTTGATCACATTCGGTGGGCAAAAAAGCACGTTGGTGCACCTTTGGTGGGAAAAATTGCCCTTGGGCACAGTCGCTAGCAACCTTCGATGGGAAAAGAGCCCGTTGGTGCACCTTCTTCTGGCAAAACAGCCCGTTGGCACTGTCGCTAGACACCTTCAGTGGGAAAAATAGCACATTGGTGCACGTTTGGTAGGAAAAATAGCAACTTGGTAAACCTTTGATGGGCCAAACAGCCAGTCGGTAGAGTCGTTAGGCACCTTGGGTGGGAAAAATAACCCGTTGATGCACCTTCAGTGCGCAAAATAGCCCGTTGGAGCAGTCCTTAGGCACCTTTGGTGGGAAAAATAGCCACTTGGGCATCTTCCATGGGCAAAATAGAATGTCAGTGCAGTTTCGGTAGGTAAAACAGCCCTTTGGCACTGTCCCTAGGCACCATCGATGGGAAAAATAGTAGGTTGGTGCACCTTCGGTGGGTCAAACAACTCGTTGGTATAGTCGCTAGGCACCTTCGATAGGAAAAAAGCCCTTTTTGTGCACCTTCGGCACACAAAACAACCTATCGGCAAGGTCCCTAAGCACTTTCTGTAGGGAAAACAACCCTCAACACAGTGACTAGACACCTTCTGTAGGGAAAACAACCCTCAACACAACGGCTAGGCACCTTCTGTGGGAAAAACAACACGTTGGTGCAACTTCGGTGGCCAAAACAGCCCTTCAGTATGGTCGCTAGGCACCTTTGGTGGAAAAAATAGCACGTTGGTTCGCCTTAGGAGGGCAAAACAGCCCACTGGCACAATCGCTAGGCACCTTTGGTGGGAAAAATAGCCCGAGGGTGCTCCTTCGGTGGGAAAAAAAGCCCATTACCGATAGGCATCTTTGGTGAGAAAAACAGCCCGTTAGGCACCTCTGGTGGGTAAAAAAGCACATTGGTGGGCCTTTAGTGGGCAAAACAACCCTTAGACACGGTCACTAGGAGCCTTCGGTGGGAAAAACAGCACGTTGGTGCACCTTCAGTGGGAAAAACAGTCCATTGGCACAGTTGCAAGGCACCATCCATTGGAAAAATAGCTCCTTGGGCAGCTTTGATGGGCAAAACAAAACGTTGATGCACCTTCAGTGGGCTAAACAACCCTTTGGAACAGTCGTTAGGCACCTTTGTGGGAAAAATTGCACGTTGGTGGACTTTTGATGGGCAAAACAATCCATTGGTAGGATCCCTAGGCACCTTCGGTCGGAAAAACAACATGTTGGTGCACCTTAGGCGGGCAAAAAGGTTTATCGACGCAGTAGTCAAGGATGCGAGGCACCTTTGACAAGGTTGCTAAGCTCTTTTGCTGAGAAAAACAGCCCGTTAGGCACCTTTGGTAGATAAAAAAGCCTGTTGGTACACCTTCGGTGGGCAAAACAACCCTTGGGCACAGTCGCTAGGCACCTTTGGTGGGAAAATCATCCCGTGGGTGCATCTTCAGTGGGAAAAAGAGCCTGTTGGCAAAGTCACTAGATCTATTCAGCTAGAAAAGCAGCCCGTTAGGCACCTTCAGTGGGCAAAACAGCACATTGGTGCAATTTCAGTGGGCAAAACAACCCTTTGACACAGTTGCTAGGCACCTTTCGTCGGAAAAAACACGTCGGTGCAGCTTTGGTGGGCAAAACAACCCTTTGGCATGGTTGCAAGGCACCTTTAGTGGGAAAAATAGCTCGTTAGTTCACCTTAATTGGGCAAAACAATCTGCTAGTACAGTCTCTAGGCACCTTCGTTGAGAAAAACAGCATGTTGACCACGTTCAGTTGGCAGAAAAACACGTTGGTGCACCTTTGGTTAGCAAAATTTCCCTTGGGCATAGTCGCTAGCCACCTGTGGTGGGAAAAGAGCCCGCTGGTGCACCTTCTCTCGGTAAAATATCTCGTTGGCACTATCGCTACGCACCTTCAGTGGGAAAAATAGCATGTTGGTGCACGTTTGATGGGAAAAATAGCAACTTGGTGCACCTTTAGTGGGCAAAACAGCCAGTTGGTAGAGTCGTTTGGCACCTTCGGTGGTGAAAATAGCCCGTTGATGCACCTTCAGTGTGCAAAATAGCCCGTTGGCACAGTCCCTAGGCACCTTTGGTGGGAAAAATAGCCACTTGGGCATCTTCTATAGGCAAAATAGAATGTCAGTGTAGTTTCGGTATGTAAAACAGCTCTTTGGCACTGTCCGTAGGCACCATCGGTGGAAAAAATAGCACCTTGATGCACCTTCGGTGGGTCAAACAGCCCGTTGGTACAGTCGCTAGGCACCTTCGGTAGGAAAAAAAGCCCTTTTGTGCACCTTTGGTGAGTAAAATAACCCATTGACAAGGTCTTTAGGCACCTTTTGTAGGGAAAACAACCCTCAACACAACAGCTAGGCACCTTCTGTGGGAAAAATAGCAGGTTGTTGTAACTTCGGTGGGAAAAATAGCCCTTCGATAGGGTGGCTAGGCACCTTTGATGAAAAAAACGGCATGTTGGTTTGCCTTAGGTAGGCACAACAGCCCGTTGGCACAGTCGCTAGGTAATTTTGGTCGAGGGTGCACCTTTAGTGGGCAAAACAGCCCATTGACATGATCCCTAGGCACCTTCAATGGGAAAACAACCTATTGGGCACCTTCCGACATGGTCACTAGGCACCTTTGATGGGATAAGCAACATGTTGGTGCACGGTCTCTAGGTACCTTTGGTTGGAAAATCAACCCTTTGGTGCACCTTCGGTGGCGAAAACGACTAGTTGGCATGGTCGCAAGGCACCTTCGTTGTGCAAAATAGCCCATCAGCACGGTCGTTAGGCACCATTGGTGGGAAAAACAACTCGTTGGAAAGCTTTGGTAGACAAAATAGCCCGTCTGCCGGGTTGCTAGGCTCCGTTTGTGGGAAAAACAGCCCGTGGTCCATATTCGATGGGCAAAATAGCCTGTTGGCACAGTCCCTAGGCATTTTTAGTGGGAAAAATAACTCGTTAGCCACCTTCGGTCGGTAAAATAACACATTGGTGCAACTTTGGTGGGCAAAACAACCCTTTGGCACTTCCCCAGGCACCTTCAGTAGGAAAAATAGCCCGTTGGGCACCTACGATTGGCAAAACAACATTAGTGCACCTTTGGCACAGTCCCTAGGGACCTTTGGTTGGAAAACAACATGTTGGTGCACCTTCGGTGGGCAAAACAACACGTTGGCACGGTCACTAGGCAACTTTGATGGGAAAAATAGCCAGTTGGAAAACTTTGGTGGGCAAAACAACCCTTCTTCAGGGTCGCTAGGCACCTTTAGTGGGAAAAATAGTCTATTGGTACACCTTCGGTGGGCAAAATAACCCATTGATGCAGTCCCTATGCATTTTTTATGGGAAAAATAGTCTATTTGGGAACTTCAGTGGGCAAAATAGCACGTTGGTGTAGCTTTGGCGGACAAAACAACCTTTTGGCACGGTCCCAAGCATCTTTAATGGGAAAAAAAAGCACGTTGGTGTACCTTCATTGGTCAAAACAGCCCGTCAGCACGGTTGCTAGGCACCTTTAGTGGGAAAAAAATCCTATTGGTGAACCTTTTGTGGGTAAAATAGCTCATCGGCACGATCGCTAGGCACCTTCTGTGGGAAAAACAACACATTGGTGCACCTTCGGTGGGCAAAATAGCCCACCGGTAGGGTCACTGGGCACCTTCTGTGGGAAAAATAGCATGCTGGTGCACCTATGGTGGGCAAAACAGCCAGTCGTTAGGGTTGCTAGGCACCTTCAGTAGGAAGAAAAACCCTTTGATGGGCCTTCTATAGGCAAAACAGCCTGTCTGCAAGTTCACAAGGCATTATCGGTAGGAAAAATAGCCTGTTGGTGGTCCTTCGATGGGCAAAATAGCCTGTTAGCACAGTCCTTAGGCATTTTCGGTGGGAAAAATAGCCCGTTAGGCACATTTGGTGGCCAAAATAGCACATTGGTGCAGCTTTGGTGGGCAAAATAGCGCTTTGGCACAGTCCCTAGGCACCATTGTGGGAAAAATAGCCCGTTGGGCATCTTTGGCTAGCGAAACAGCACGTTGGTGCAGGTTCAGTTGTTAAAGCAGCCCTTTGGCACAATCCCTAGGGACCTTTAGTGGATAAAAACAACACATTGGTGCACCTTCGATGGTAAAACAACCCGTTGGCGTTGTTGTTAGGCACATTCGGTGCGAAAAACAGCCCGTTGGAAACCTTTGGTAGGCAAAACAAGCCATCTTCTGGGTCGCAAGGCACCTTTAGTAGGAAAAATAGTCTGTTGGTGCACCTTCGATGGGCAAAATAGTCCATTGGCACAGTCCCTAGGTAATTTTGGTGTGAAAAATAGCCCGTTTGGCAACTTCAGTGGGCAAAATAGCACGTTGGTACAGCTTTGGTGGGCAAAACAACCCTTTGGCATGGTCCCCAGGCAACTTCAGTGAGAAAAACAACATGTTGGTATACCTTTGGTGGGCAAAATAGCCCATTGGTATGGTCGCTAAACACCTTCAGTGGGAAAAAAGTCTCATTAGTGCACCTTTTGTGGGCAAAATAGCCTGTTGGCATGGTCGCTAGGCACCTTCTATGGGAAAAACAACACATTAGTGCACCTTCAGCGGGCAAAACAACCCACTGTTAGGGTTGCTATGTTGGATCACCTATGGCCCCGGTATTGACAATACGCAGTGGAATAGACTATGCTACACAACGAGAAGTATAATCAAAATTTCATAACATTTACCAAATTACCTCTTGATGCGGATTGGTATTTGTTTTTCAGATCTCTAGACGCTGCAACACCTGAACGTCATCTACTAGTATCCATATGAGGATGAACGATCTGGGTAGCAACTAATGTGTGGTAGCATGTTCTAAACACTATATAATGTCACACCAATGTTTATCTCGGAAGAAGAACGAACGACTAGATTTTTAGGAGGCTAGGGTTTTCATGTCTTCTCTAATGAGACATAAGTTCTCTATTTATAAAGAACCCTAATCCCTATTCCTATTAGGAATAAGAATATCATAATCCTAAACCCATTAGGATTACGGAAGCCTAATAAGTTTCGACCCATATTATATCTCATATAATAGAAGCTCGACAACCTAATTCAATCTAGCCTAATAAATATATCCACATATACTTATTCAGCGCCTAATAAATTAGGCTCAAGAGAATAAGCCCAGATCACATCACTCTTTGTGTGCGACCCTGTAGGCTCACTTGATGTTGGCAATAGGCTTGATCACACTTCAAGGCCCATAAGTCATAAGCAACCTCCAGCAAGACATTATGACTACCTAAATCAAATGAGGATCGATAATCCGATTTAACCTGTAACCATGGTTATAAACTCAGTCCCTTTGTAACACAATATCAAGATTACTCACAAGGCATGGTACATGTCGACCTTCAATTAATCATAGTTTCTTGATTCCCAAGTTGATAGACTATAACAAATGACATTGATGACTCCTTATCAATTCATTTAAGTATGACCATGCATTTCTTCAGTCATACTTGTCAAGAGGACCAAATGATATCTCTCTCATTTAAGAGAGGTACAAATCCTATCTATGACATTCACATCCCTCTGCATGATTCATTTAATGTCCAACATAAGACAACTTGTTATTTGGTTAAAGATAACTTAGTCTAATGTCAAAACACTAAATTCCTCATGTAGGGAACCATGAAGACTTCAGGTCAAAGGACTAAAGTCAAACCATATTGAGAATCACTAATGACATGAAACCATGTAGTGTTTTCTCTGTTGGTTGGTCCAATATATGTTCTCTAACATATATTTATGTATATGAATTGATAACTCATATCTATATTAATAAAATGTGATCATCAATCAAAAACACATACTAGCCTTAATTCATTATTGTTCTACCAATAATGATCGACTAGGGACAATTTAGAATATCATTATAATGTTTACGGTTTTACTATCAAGTCACATACTTGATGACATAACCCTAATACAATTCATGGAATGTAAATCACATTACGTAATAAACAATATACATGCATATATAAAAGAATACCTCATAATGTATTATTAATAACTAAGAATGTCAGTACAAAAGTCACACTAATAACATGCTAGGCATCTTTTGTGGAAAAAATAGCACGCTGGTGCACCTTCGATGGGAAAAATAGCCTATTGGTAGGGTTACTAGGCACCTTCGGTGGGAAAAATAGCACATTGGTGCACCTTGGTTGGCAAAATAACACATCAACACAGCCACTAGACACATTCAGTGAGAAAAACAGCCCGTCAGCACAGTCCCTAGGCATCATAGGTGGGAAAAATAGCCCGTTGGTGTACCTTCGATAGGCAAAACAACACTTTTCCATGGTCACTAGGCATCTGCGATGAGTAAAATGGCCCATTGGTGTACCTTCGATGGTCAAAACAGCCCGTTAGCATGGCGTTAGGCACCTTCGATGGGAAAAATAGCTCATTGTCCACCTTCGGTGGGCAAACCAGCCCGTTGGTGGACCTTCGGTGGGCAAAAGAGCCCTTTGGCACAATTGCTTGGCATCTTCGATAGGAAAAACAACACATTGATGCACCTTCGTGGGCCAAAACAACACTGTGGCACGATCATTAGGTAGCTTTGGTGGGAAAATCAACCATTTGGTGCACCTTTGGTGGGGAAAATGGCCAGTTGACATGGTCACTAGGTGCCTTCTGTGTGAGAAATAACCTGATGGGCACCTTTAATGGTCAAAATAGCCCATCAACACAGTCATTAGGCACCTTCGATGGGAAAAATAGCTAGTGGGAAACCTTCAATGGGCAAAATAGTTTGTCTGCAGGTTTGTTAGGCACCTTTGGTGGGAAAAACAACCTGTTGAGCACCTTTAGTGGGCCAAATGGCACGTTGGTGCAGCTTTCGTGGCAAAATAGCCCTTTGGCATAGTCCCCAGGAGCCTGTGGTGGGAAAAACAATATGTTGGTGCACCTTAGGTGGGAAAAATAGCCTGTCGGCATGATCACTAGGCACCTTTGGTAGGAAAACAATCTCGTTGGTGCACCTTCTGTGGACAAAACAGCCCGTTGGCACAGTTGCTTGGCACCTTCTGTGGAAAAAAAAGCACATTGGTGCACCTTTAGCGGGTAAAATAGCCCAACGGTAGGGTTGCTAGGCATCTTCTATGGGAAAAATAACACGTTAGTGCACCGTCGGTAGGCAAAATAGCCCATCGGCACAGTTTCTAGGCACCTTCGATCTGAAAACAGCCAGATGGTGCACTTCGGATGGCTAAAATCGCACGTTAGCATGGTTAATAGACAACTTTGGCGAGAAAACAGCCCGTTGGGCAGCTTCGGTGCGCAAAAAAGCACATTGGTGCACCTTTGATGGGAAAAATAGCACTTCGACACGGTCTTGAGGCACTTCATTGGGAAAAAAGTCCGTTGGTACAGCTTCGCTGGGTAAAACAACCTATTGGCACAGTCACTAGGCACCTTCAGTGGGCAAAATAGCCTATTGTTGCACCTTCGGTGGACAAAACGGCCCTTCAACATGATCACTAGACACATTCAATGGGAAAACCAGCATATTGGTTCACCTTTGGTGAGAAAAATAGCCCATCGGCACTTTTCTATAGGCACCTTCGATAGGAAAAAAAGCCTTTTGTTACATCTTCTGTAGGCAAAATAGCCCGTCAACAAGGTCGCTAGGCACCATCTATGGGAAAAACAACACACTGGTGCACCTTCGGTGAGCAAAACAGCCCGTCGTAGGGTTGCTAGGCACCTTTAGTGGGAAAAGTAGCACATTGGTGGGTACATGTTGATCCAAGGAAGGTTGAAGCAGTGGTGAATTGGCATGCACCAAAGACAGTGATAGAATGAGGAGTTTTCTAGGTCTGGCAGGATATTATAGGAGATTCTTGGAAGGATTTTCTATAATAGTGGCACCGATGACCAAGCTATTGAGGAAGAATCCAAAATTTATCTGGAGTGAGGAATGTCAGAAAAGCATTAAGGAGCTCAAAAGGAGATTAATAAGTGCCCCAGTTTTGATTTTGCCTACCGGAGATGAGGGTTATACAGTTACAGTGATGCCTCAAGAAAGGGTTTAGGTTGTGTGTTGATGTAGGGAGACAGGGTGATAGCTTATGCTTCACGACAACTGAAGCCATATGAGTTGAATTATCTGACCCACGATTTGGAATTGGCAGCAGTGATTTTTGCCTTGAATTTTTGGAGACATTATCTGTATAGAGTTCAGACGAAGATTTTTACAGATCACAAAAGTCTCAAGTATTTGTTGAGTCAGAAAGAACTAAATTTGAGACAGAGAAGATGGTTAGAGCTAATTAAGGATTATAATTTGATGATTGAGTATCATCTAGAAAGGGAAAATATAGTGGCTGATGCCTTCAGTAGGAAATCATCAATAACCCATGTTCAGACGATTTATCTATCTTTGTTAGAAAGGATGGATAAGCTTAGGATAAGTTTGAAATAGGAGGAACCCTAGTGTAGGGTTGCTACTTTCAAAGTGAGACCGATACTTTGGGAGAAAGTAGAGGAGTTACAAGCACAAGATACAGATTTGAGCAAGCTTCGAGAAGAAATTAAGAATGGCAAGAAGTCTGAAGTGGTAGTGAGGGATGATGGACTCATGACTGTCGAAAATAGGCTTTGTATCCCGGATGTTAAGGAGGTGAAGGATAAGATGCTGGATGAGGCACATAATGTACCTTATGCCATGCACCCAGGTAGCACCAAGATGTACAGAGACCTGAAAGAACATTTCTAGTGGAAAGGCATGAAGAGAGATGTAGCAGAACATGTTAGCAAGTGAAACATGATGCCATATGGGTTATTGTTGATCAGTTGATGAAGTTAGCTCATTTTCTGGCAACCAAACAGACTGATTCCCTACATGTGCTAGCAAAGAAGTATATTTATGAGATACTGATGCCATCGGGACAGTCGCTAGGCACTTTTGGTGCACCTTTGGTGGGCAAAACAGCTTGTTGGCATGGTTGGTAGGCAACTTCGGTGGGAAAAACAGCCTATTGGGTGCCTTTGGTAGGAAAAATAACCTGTTGGAGCACCTTTAGTGGGCAAAACACCCATCAACAGGGTTGCTAGGCATCTTCGGTGGGAAAAATAGCACATTGGCAGGCAACTTTAGTGGGAAAAATAGCCTGTTGTGTGCCTTCGGTACGCAAAATAGCCCGTTGGTGCACCTTTGGTAGGCAAAACAGCCAGTCAGTAAGGTTGGTAGACACCTTCCATGGGAAAAACAACACATTGGTTCACCTTTGATGGACAAAACAGCCCGTTGGCACAATCCTTAGGCAGCTTCGGTGGGAAAAATAGCTTGTTGGGGACCTTTGACTGGTAAAACAGAATGTTGGTGTAGCTTCGGTGGGTAAAACAACCCATTGGCACTGTCGCTAGGGACCTTCGGTGGGACAAACAACATGTTAGGCACCTTCAGTGAGCAAAACAACCATTTGGTGCACCATTGGTAGGAAAAATAGCCCGTCGGCCCCGTCACTAGGGACCTTCAGTAGGAAAAAAAACACATTGGTGGGCCTTTGATGGGAAAAACCACCAATCAACAAGGTCGTTAGGGACCTTCGATTGGAAAAATAGCCCATTGGCATGGTCGCTAGGCACCTTGGTTGGGAAAAATAGCCCGTTGGGTAGCTCCGATGGGTTAAATAGCATGTTGGTGCACCTTCGGTGGTCAAAACAACCCTTTGACATGGTCGCAAGGCTCCTTTAGTGGGAAGAACAACCCGTTGGGCACATTTGTTGGGTAAAAAAGCACGTTGGTGCACCTTCAGTCAGCAAATCAACCCTCAAGCACGGTCGTTAGGTACCTTCGGTGGGAGAAACAACATGTTGGTGCACCTTTAGAGGGAAAAACCACTATTTAGGAACCTTCAGTTGGAAAAATTGCTAGTTTGGCACCTTTGGTGGGAAAAAAAGCCGCTAGGCTCCTTCGGTTGGAAAAATAGCCGGTTAGGCACCTTCAATGGATGAAAAACACGATGGTGCACCTTCAATGAGCTAAACAACCCTTTGGAAAGGTCGCTAGGCACTTCTGGTAGGAAAAATAGCACGTTGTTGGACTTTCGATCGCCAAAATAACTCATCGGCAGAGTCTCTAGGCACATTCGGTAAGAAAAACAACACGTTGATGTGCCTTGGGTGGGCAAAATAGCCTATCAGTAGGGTCGCTAGACACCTTCGATAGGAACCCTTAAGTGCACCTTAGGTGGGAAAATCAGCCCGTTGGCACAATCCTTAGGCACTTTCGTTAGGAAAAGCAACCATTTGGTGCACCTTCAGTGGGTAGAACACCCTGTCAGCATGGTCACTGGGCACCTTCGGTTGGAAGAGAAACCCGTTGGTGCACCTTCTGTCGGCGAAGCAGCCCATCGGCAGGGTATCTAGGCACATTTGGCGGGGAAAATAGCTTGTTTGTGCACCTTCGACGGGCAAAACAACCCATTGGCAGAGTGGCTAAGCACTTCACGGGAAAAATAGCACATTGGTGCACCTTTGATAGGCAAAATAGCTCGTCAACAAGGTCGCTTAGCACCTTTGGTGGGAAAATCAGCACTTTGGTGCACCTTCATCGGGAAAAACAGCTTGTTGACACGGTTGCTAGGCACTTTTGGTTGGAAAAATAACCCGTTGGTGCCCCTTAGGTGGGTAAAAGAGCCCGTTGGCACTATCGGTTGGGAACTTCAGTGGGAATAGCAACCTGTTGGGCACCTTCGGTGACCAAAACAGTCTTTGGTGCACCTTCAGCGGGCAAAACAGCCTGTCGACGTGGTCCCTAGGCACCTTCTGTGGGAAAAACAGCACGTTGATGCACCTTTGGTGGGCAAAACGCACGTTGGTGCACCTTCAGCAGGTAAAACAACCCATCGGGATGGTCACTAGGCACTTTTGGTGGAAAAATCAGCCCTTTGGTGCACCTTTGGTGGGCAAAACAACCTGTGTGGCACTATTGGTAGGCAACTTCGGTGGGGAAAATAGCCTGTTGGGCACCCTTGGTGGGCAAAACAGCCCGTCGACAGAGTTGCTAGGCACCTTCGTTGGGAAAAACAGCACATTGGTCCACCTTCGATGGGCAAAACAGCCCGTTGGCCTAGTCCTTAGGCACCTTTAGTAGGAAAAATAGCTCGTTGGGCACCTTCGGTAGGTAAAATAGTACGTTCGTGTAGCTTTTGTGGCAAAAGCAACCCTTTGGCGTGCTCCCTAGGCACCTTCAGTGGGAAAAACAACACATTGGTGCACCTTTAGTGTTCAAAACAACCCGTTGACATGGTCTTTAGGCACCTTCAGCGGGAAAAAATCCCATTGGGCCACCTTCTATGGGCAAAACAGCCCGTCAGCACAGTCACTTGACACCTTCTATGGGAAAAATTGCACGTTGGTGCATCTTCGATAGGCAAAACTACCTATCGGTCGCTAGACACCTTTGGTGGAAAACACAACATGTTGGTGCACCCTCGGTGGGCAAAATAGCCCGTCGACAAAGTAGCTAGGCAACTTAGGTGGGTAAAACAACCCATTAGGCACCATCAATGGGCAAAATAGCGTGTTGATGCAACTTCGACAAGCAAAACCTCCCTTTGGCACGATCGCTAGGCACCTTTGCTGGGCAAAATAGCCCGTCAGGAGGGTCACTAGGCACTTCGGTGGGAAGAACAACACGTTGGTGCACCTTCGGTAGACAAAACAACCCATCGGCAAGGTCACTAGGCACCTTTATTGGGAAAAATAGCTCATTGATGCATCTTTGGTGGGTAAAACAACCCGTTGGATCACCTTCGATAGGCAAAACAACCCAACGACAGGGTTGCTAGGCACCTTCGGTGGGAAAAACTGCACATTGGCGTACCTTTGATGGGAAAAACAGCTCGTTGGCATAATCCTTAGGCACTTTTAGTGGGAAAAATAGCTCGTTGGGCACCTTCGGTGGGCAAAATAGCACGTTGGTGTAGCTTTCGTGGGAAAAACAACCCTTTGGCATGGTCTCTAGGCACCTTTAGTGGGAAAAATAGCACATTGGTGCACCTTTGGTGGGCAAAACAGCCCATCAGCATGGTCTTTAGGCACCTTCAGTAGGAAAAAATCCCATTGGTGCACCTTTTGTGGGCAAAACAGCCCATCAACAGAGTCGCTTGACAAATTATATTGGAAAAACAGCACGTTGGTGCACCTTCAGTAGGCAAAACAACCTATCTATAAGGTCGCTAGGCATGTTCGGTGGAAAAAACAACACGTTGGTGCACCCTCGATGGGCAAAACAGCCCGTTGGCAAAGTCGCTAGGCACCTTTGGTGGGTAAAACAACCCTTTGTCCACCTTCGATGGGCAATATAGTATGTTGGTGCAACTTCAGCGAGTAAAACAATCATTTGGCATGATTTCTAGGCACCTTTGGTGGGCAAAATAGACCGTCGAGAGGGTCACTAGGCACTTTGGAGGGAAGAATAGCACATTGGTGCACCTTCGGTGGGCAAAATAACCCTTCAGTGCAGTTGCTAGGCACCTTTGGTGGGAAAAAAAGCCCTTTGGTGCACTTTGTGTGGGAAAAACTACCCATCGATACAGTTGCTAGAAACCTTCTCTGGGAAAAACAGCTCGTTGGTGGACCTTCAGTGGGAAAAACAGTCCAAGGAAGGGTTGCTCGGCACCTTGGTGGGAAAAACAGCACATTAGTGCAACTTCGGTGGGCAAAACAGCCCACTGACACGGTCGGCCAACACATTTGATGAAGAAAGCCCATAGGCACGGTGATTAGGCACCTTTTGTAGGAAAATCAACCTTTTAATGCACCTTCGGTAGGGTAAACGACCCGCTAGCTTGGTCGCTAGGCACCTCCAATGGGAAAAACATCCCATTGGAAACCTTGAGTGGGTAAAACAGCCCGTTGGAAGGTCACTAGGCACCTTCAGTAGGAAAAATAGCTCATTGGTGCACCTTCGGTGGGCAAAATAGCCCGTTTGCACAGTTCCTAGGCACCTTCAATGTAAAAAATAGCCCGTTGGGCATCTTTGGTGGGTAAAAATAGCACGTTGATGCAGCTTTGGTGGGCAAAACAACCCTTTGGTAGGGTTGCTAGGCACCTTTATTGGGAAAAATAGCCCATTGATGCATCTTCGATGAGCAAAACAACCTGTTGGAACAGTTACTAGGCATTTTTGGTTTGAAAATAGCCCGTTGGTACAGTCGTTAGGCGCTTTTGGTGGGAAAAACAGCCTTTTGGGCATTTTCGATTGGCAAAACAGCACGTTGGTGTAGCTTCGGTGGGCAAAAAAGCCCCTTGGCACAATCCCTAGGTGTCTTCAATTGGAAGCACATTGGTGCACCTTCGATGGGCAAAACAACCCTTTAGTGCGGTTGCTAGGCACCTTTGGTGGGAAAAAAACCCTTTGGTGCACTTTTTGTGGGAAAAACTACCCATCGACACAGTTTCCAGGAACTTTCTCCGGGAAAGATGGCTCTTCGATGGACCTTCGATGGGAAAAATAGTCCATGACAGGGTTGTTCGACACCTTGGTGGAAAAAACAGCACATTAGTGCAACTTCGGTGGGCAAAACAACCCACCGACACAGTCGGTCGACACATTTGGTGAAAAAAGCCCATAGGCACTGTCATTAGGTACCTTTTGTAGGAAAATCAACCTTTTAATGCACCTTCGGTAGGGAAAACGACCCGTTGGCATGGTCGTTAGGCATCTTCAGTAGGAAAAACATCCCATTGGAAACCTTGGGTGGGTAAAATAGCCCGTCGGTAGGTCACTAGGCACCTTCAGTAGGAAAAACAGCTCATTGGTGCACCTTCGGTGGGCAAAGTAGCCTGTTTCCACAGTCCCTAGGCACCTTCAATGCGAAAAATAGCCCGATGGGCACCTTTGATGGGTAAAAATAGCACGTTGCATCAGCTTTGGTGGGCAAAACAACCCTTTGGCAGGGTTGCTAGGCACCTTTATTAGCAAAAATAGCCCATTGATGCATCTTCAATGGGCAAAACAACCTATTGGAATAGTTGCTAGGCATTTTTGGTTTGAAAATAACCCGTTGGTACAGTCGTTAGGCGCTTTTGGTGGGGAAAACAGCCATTGGGCACTTTGGGTTGGCAAAACAGCACGTTGGTGCAGCTTCAGTGGGAAAAATAGCCCCTTAGCACGATCCCTAGGCACCTTCAGTTGGCAAAACAACGCGTTGGTGCACCTTTGATGGGAAAACAACCCTTCAGCGCAGTTGCTAGGCGCCTTTTGTGGGAAAAAAAGCCCTTTGGTGCACCTTCTGTGGGAAAAACTGCCCATCGACACAGCTATTAGGCACCTTCTCTGGGAAAAACAACTCGTTGGTAGACCTTCAGTGGGAAAAACAGCCTATGGTATGGTTGCTCGGCACCTTGGTGGGAAAAACAGCACATTGGTGTAACTTTTGTGGGCAAAACAGCCCATCGACACGGTCGGTCGACACATTTGGTGTAAAAAAGCCCATTGGCACTATCATTAGGCACCTTTTCTGGGAAAATAAACCTTTTAGTGCACCTTTGGTAAGGAAAACGACCCATTCGCATGGTTGTTAGGCACCTTCAATAGGAAAAACATCCCGTTGGAAACCTTTGGTGGGTAAAATAGCCCGTCAGTAGGTTGCTAGGCATCTTCAGCAGGAAAAATAGCCCATTGGTGCGAAAAAATAACCTTTTGCACAGTCCCTAGGCACCTTCAGTGCAAAAAATAGCCCGTTGGGCACATTTGGTGGGTAAAAATAGCACGTTGGCGCAGCTTTGGTAGGCAAAACAACCCTTTGGCACAGTCCCTAGGCACCTTCGATGGGAAAAATAGCACGTTAGAGCACCTTAGGTGGGAAAAATAGCATCTTGGTATGGTCGCTAGGCACCTTCGATAGGAAGAAAATACCGTTGATGGACCTTCGTTGGGCAAAATAGCCCGTTGGCACAGTCCCTATGCACCTTCCGTGCGAAAAATAGCCCATTGGGTACCATCGATGGGAAAAATAGCACATTGGTGCAGCTTTGGTGTTAAAAACAACCCTTGGGCATGGTCCCTAGGCACCTTCGGCGGTAAAAATAGCACATTGGCGCACCTTTGGTGGACAAAATAGCCCATCGACATGGTCGCTAGGCACCTTCGATGGAAAAAATTATCGTTGGTGCACGTTTTAGGGGTAAAATAGCCCGTCGGTACGATCGCTAGGCACCTTCTGTAGGAAAAAGAGCACGTTGGTGCACCTTCGGTAGGGTCACTAGACACCTTCGAAAGGAAAGATAGCCTGTTGGTGCACCTTCGGTGGGTAAAAAAGCAAATTGGTGCACCTTCTGTGGGCAAAACAATCCTTTGGCATGATCACTAGGCACCTTTGGTAGAAAAAAGCACTTTGGGAACCTTCAGTAGGGTAAATAACACGTTGGTGCACCTTCGGTGGGCAAAACCACCCTTTGGCATGGTTGCTAGGCACCTTCGGTGGGGAAAAAGCACATTGGTGTACCTTCAGTGTGAAAAACAACCTTTTGGCATGGTCGTTAGGTGCCATCGACGGGAAAAAAGCACATTGGGCACCTTCAGTTGGCAAAACAACATGTTGGTGCACCTTCAGTGGGTAAAATAGCCCTTTGGCCTAGTAGCTAGGAACCTTCGGTGGGAAAAAGCATGTTGGTGCACCTTCAGTGGGAAAAACAACACGTTGTTGCTCCTTTGGTGGGAGAAAGGCCTGTTCGGCACCTTTGGTTGACAAAACAGCAAGTTGGTGCACCTTCGGTGGGCAAAACAACCCTTCTGGCACAATTGCTAGACAGCTTCGGTGGGAGAAAAGCACATTGGTGCCCCTTTAGTACGAAAAACAATGTGTTGGTGCAACTTTGGTGGGTAAAACAACATGTCGATACGGTCACTCGATACATTCAGTGAAAAAATAGCTCGTGGGAATGGTCATTTGGTATCTTCAGTGGGAAAGACAACACAATTGTGTACCTTCAGTGGGCAAAACAGCCTGTTGGCAAGGTCGCTAGGCACCTTTGATGGGGAAAACAGCCCGTTGGGCACCTTCAGTGGGCCAAACAACACGTTTGTGCCCCTTCGGGGGGTAAAAGAGTCGTTCTACGCAATCGCTAGGCACCTTCGGTGGGAAAAACAACACGTCGGTGCACCGTTGGTAGGCAAAAGAACATGTCAGCATGATTGCTAGGAACCTTTGGTTGGAAAATCAACCCTTTGGTGCACCTTGGGTGAGCAAAACAACTCGTTGCGAACCTTTGGTGGGCAAAACAGCTAGTTGGTACACTTTTAGTGGGCAAAATAACCCATCGGCCCAGTTGGTAGGCCCCTTTGGTAGGGAAAATAGCATGTTGGTGGGCCTTTAATGGGCAAAACAACCCATCGATAGTGTAGCTAGGCACCTTCGGTGGGAACAACAGCCTGTCAGCATGGTAGCTAGGCACTTTCGATGGGAAAAATGTCCCATTGGGCACCTTCAATGCTCAAAATAGCATGCTAGTGCACCTTTGGTGGCAAAACAGCCCTTTTGCACGGTCACTAGGCACCTTTGGTGGGTAAAATAGCCCTTTGGTAGTGCCACTAGGCACCTACGGTAGGAAAAATAGCTCTTTGCGAACTTTTGGTGGGAAAAATAGCAAATTGGTGCACCTTCAACGGACAAAACAACCCTTCAACAAGGTCGCTAGGCACGTTCGATGGAAAAAAGCATGTTAGGCATCTTCAGTGGGAAAAATAGTACGTTGGTGCTCCTTTAGTGGGTAAAATAGCTCTTTGCCATGATCACTAGGCACCATCGGTGGAGAAAAGCACCTTAGGCACCTTCGGTGGGCAAAACAGCACGTTGGTGCACCTTAAATGGGCAAAACACAGTCATTAGGCACCTTCAATGGAAAAAAGCAAGTTGGGCACTTTCGGTGGGCAAAACAGAACGATTTTGCAGCTTTGGTGGGCAAAACAACCCTTTGGTTGCTAGGCACGTCGGTGGGAAAAATATGTCGTTGGTAGGCAAAACAGCCCCACAGTAAGGTGGGTAGGCACCTTCGGTAGAAAAGAAAGCATGTTGGTGACCCTTCGGTGGGCATGATCACTAGGCACCTTTGGTGGGATAAATAGCCCAATATTGCACCTCCGGTAGGCAAAATAGCTCGTGGGCACGGTGGCTAGGCACCTTTGGTGAGAAAAATAGCCTGTTTGCCACCTTCAGTCGGCAAAAAGGCACGTTGGTACACCTTTAACACAGTCCCTAAGCACCTTCAGTGGGAAAAAAGCATCTTGGTGCACCTTCGGTGGGCAAAACAGCCCTTTGCCATGGTTGCTAGGCATCTTCGGTGGGCAAAATAGCTTGTCGGTAAGCTCAATGGGCACCTACAGTGGGAAAAACAACACGTTGGTGCACCTTCGGTAGGTAAAACAACTCAACAGCAAGGTCACTAAGCACCTTCGATGGGAAAAATAGCCCGTTGCTGCACCATCATTCGGAAAAACAGTCTGTTGGCATAGTTGCTAGGCCCCATTGGTTTGAAAAACAGCTCGTTGGGCTCTTTCGGTAGGAAAAAATAGCCCGTTGGCACAGTCGCTAGGCACCGTCAGTGGGAAAAACAACCTATTGGGCACCTTTGGTGGGTAAAACAACTTGTTGGCACAAGTTCGATGGGCAAAACAACTTGTTGACTACCTTTGGTGGGCAAAACAACACGTTGGTGCTACTTCAATCGGCAAAGCAGCCCTTTGGCATAGTCCCAATGCACATTCGGTAGGAGAAACAACACGTTCATGCACCTTTGATAGGTAAAACAGCCCGTCGACGCGGTCACTAGGCACTTTCGGTGGGAAAAAAACCCCTGGGTGAACCTTCTGTGGGTAAAACTGTTCGTCCGCACAGTCATTAGGCACCTTCTGTGGGAGAAACAACACATTGGTGCACCTTCAGTGGGCAAAATAGTTCGTCTGCAAGGTTGCTAGGAACGTTTGGTGGGAAAAATAGGTCATTGGTGCACCTTCGGTGGGCAAAATGGCCCGTCGACATGGTCACTAGGCATGTTCGATGAAAAAAAGCTCGTTGGCACAGTCGTTAGGCATCTTTGGTGGGAGAAATAGCCCGTTGGGGTATCTTTGGTGGGCGAAACAGCCCGTTGGGTGCCTTCAATGGGAAAAACAACTCTTTGGGCACCTTCGGTGGGCAAAACAATATTTTGGTCCACCTTCGGTGGTAAAAACAACCCTTCAACACGGTCACTAGGCACCTTCAGTGGGAAAAACAACTCTTTAGGGAAACTTCGGTGGGGCAAAATAGCCCATCAGCACAGTTGCTAGCAACCTTTGGTGGGAAAATCAGCCTTTTGGTGCACCTTCGGTGGGGAAATGAACCTTTACAATTGTCGCTAGGCACCTTCTGTAGGAAAAACGGTCCATTAGGCACCTTTTGTGGGAAAAATAGCCCACCCGCACTGTCGCTAATCACCTTTAGTGGGCACAATAGCTCGTTGGAGGCCTTCGGTGGATAAAACATCCCATCGATAGGATCACTAGGCATTCTTCGGATGAAAAACAACCCGTTGGTACACCATCGGTAGGTAAAATAACCCGCTGGCAATTTCCTTAGGCACCTTTGGTGGAAAAAATAGCCCATTGGGCACCTTCGGTGGGCAAAATAGCATGCTGGTGCAGGTTCGGTGGGCAAAACAACCATTTGGCATGGTCCCTAGGCACCTTCAGTGACAAAAATAGCACGTTGGTGCACCTTCGGTGGGCAAAATAGCCCGTCGACATGGTCCCTAGGTACCTTCGGTGGGAAAAACCCTATTGGTGCACCTTCTATGGGCAAAACAGCCCATGGGCACTGTCATTAGGCACCTTTTGTGGGAAAAACAACACGTTGGTGCACCTTTAGTGGACAAAACAACCCATTGGTAGGACCTTCGGTGGGCAAAACAACCCGTCGGCACAGTCGCTAGGCACCTTCGTTGGGTAAAACAACCTATTGGGCACCATCGATGGGCAAAATAGCACGTTGGTGCACCTTTAGTGGGCAAAACAACCCTTTGGCACCATCCCTAGGCACGTTTTGTGGAAAAAATCACCTTGGTGCACCTTTAGTACTAGGCGCCTTCGGTAGGAAGAACAACACGTTGGTGCACCATCGGTGGGCAAAACATCCCATCGACAGGGCCGCCAGGCACCTTCAGTGGGAAAAATAACCCGTTGGTGCGCCTTCGGAGGTAAAACGTCTTGTTGGAACAGTCGCTAGGCACCTTGGATTTGAAAAATAGTCCGTTGGCACAGTCGCTAGGCGCTTTCGATCGAAAAAACAACCCTTTGGGTACCTTCGGTTTGCAAAATAGCCCGTTGGTGCAGGTTTAGTAGGCAAAACAACCTTTTGAAAAGGACCCTAAGCACCTTCGGTGAGAAAAGTAGCATGTTGGTGCATCTTTGATGGCAAAAATAACCCATCGGTAAGGACGATAGGCTCCTTCGGTGGGAAAAAATGCCCTTTGGTGCACCTTTTGTGGGGTAAACTGACCATCGGCACAGTTGCTAACACCTTTTGTGGGAAAAACATCTCGTTGGTAACACCTTAGGTGGAAAAAACGTCGGTAGGGTTGCTAGGCATCTTGGTGGAAAAAATAGCACGTTAGTGCACTTTCGGTGGGCAAAACAACCCATCGACACGGTTGCTAGGCACATTTGGTGAAAATAACCCTTTTGGTACGGTCGCTAGGCACCTTTGGTGGGAAATTCAGCCTTTTAGTGCACCTTTAGTGGGGAAGACGACCCGTTGGCATGCTCGCTAGGCACCTTCAGCGAGAAAAACATCCTGTTGGAAACCTTTGTGTCGACAAGTTGCTAGGCACCTTCGGTTGGAAAAATAGCCCATTGGTGCACCTTCGATGTGCAAAATAGTTCATTGGCACAGTCCCTAGCCACCTTCAGTGACAAAAATAGCATGTTGGGTACGTTAGGTAGGCAAAATACCACATTGGTGCACCTTTGGTGGGCAAAACAGCCCTTTGGCATGGTCCCTAGGTACCTTTGGTGGGAAAAATAGCATGTTAGTGAACCTTCAATGGGCAAAATAACCTGTCGAAAGGGTTGCAAGGCACGTTTGGTGGGAGGAAAAGCCCTTTGGTGCATCTTCTGTGGGAAAAACTACCCATTAGCATGGTTGCTAGGCACCTTCGATTGGAAAAACAGCACCTTGGTGCACCTTCGGTGGGCAGAACAACCCATCGGTAAGGTCGCTAAGCACTTTCAATGGGCAAAATAGCTGATCGATAGGGTCACTAGGTACCTTCGGTGTAAAAAATATCACGTTGGTGGGCCTTCGGTGGGTAAAATTGCCTATTGGTGCACCTTTGGTGGGAAATTAAGCCTTTTAGTGCACCTTTGGTGGGGAAAATGACCCGTTGGCATGCTCGCTAGACACCTTCAGTGGGAAAAACATCCCGTTGGAAACCTTTGGTGGGTAAAATAGCTCGTCGACAGATCGCTAGGCACCTTCGGTGTGTAAAATAACCGTTTGGTAGTGTCGCTAGGCACCTACAGTGGGAAAAACAGCTCGTTGGGAACTTTTGGTGGGAAAAACAGCAAAATGGTGCACCATCAATGGACAAAACAGCCCTTCGGCATGGTTGCTAGGAACCCATTATGTACCTTCAACGGACAAAGCAACATGTTGGTGCACCTTCGGTGGGCAAAACATCACTTCGACACTACAGCTAGACACCTTCGGTAGGAAAAAGCACGTTCGTGCACCTGTGGTGGGCAAAACAACCCTATGGCATGATGTTGGTGCACCTTCGGTGGGAAAACCCCCTTTTGACACTGTGTTAGGCACCTTCGATGTGAAAGGCAGCCCGTTGGGCACCTTCGTTGGGCAAAACAGTACATTGGTGCACCTTCAGTGGGTAAAATAGCCCGTCAAAATGGTCTCTAAGCATATTCGGTGAAAAAATAATCGTTGACATGGTATTTGGGCATCTTCGGTGGGAAAAACAGTTTGTTAGGTACCTTTGGTGGGCAAAGCAACATGTTGGCGCAACTTCGGTGGAAAAAAATCCCTTCCGCACGAATGCTGGGCACCTTCGGTAGGAAGAACAACACGTTGGTGCACCTTTGGTGGGCAAAACAGACCGTCAGCACGGTCGCTAGGTACCTTCATTATGCAAAACAAAACATTGGTGCACCTTCGGTAGGCAAAACAACTAGTCGGCATAGTGTCTAGGCATATTCGGTCAAAAAATAACCAGTCGACATGGCAGTTAGGAACCTTTAGTGGGAAAAACAGCTGGTTGGAAACCTTCGGTGTGCAAAACAGCACGTTGGTGCAACTTTGGTAGGCAAAACAGCCCTTCATCATGATCGCTAGGCACCTTCGGTGGGAAAAACTACACGTTAGTGCAACTTTGATGGGCAAAACAGCACATCGACATAGTCGCTAGGCACCTTCAGTGGGAAGAACAACACTTTGGGGCACTTTTGGTGGGAAAAACAACCCATTAGCACAGTCTCTAGGCACATTTGGCTGGAAAAATAGCTCATTGAGCACCTTCTGTAGGTAAAACAGCCCGCTGGTGCACCTACAATTGGAAAAATAGCCTTTTGGTAGGGTCATTAGGCTGGTCTATGGGAAAAACATCCTATTGGGCACTTTTGACCTGTAAAAAAATAGCTTGGTGCAACTTTCGGTAGGTAAAACAGCTCGTTGGCACTATTGCTAGGCACCTTTCGTGGGAAAAGTAGCCCATTGGACACCTTTGGTGGGCAAAACAACACATTCGTGCATCTTTGGTCAGAAAAATAGCACTTTAGAACGAATGCTAGGCACCTTCGATGGGAAAAACAGCTCATTGGGGACCTTCGGTGGGAAAAATAGCTTGTTAGTCCACCTTCAGTGGGCAAAATAGCCCATCAGCACGGTCGCTAGGCAACTTCGGTGGGAGAAACAGTATGTTGGGCACCTTTGGTGGGCAAAATGGCCTGTTGGTGCACCTTCGATGGGCAAAATAGCGCACCAGTAGGGTCGCTAGGCACCATCGGTGGAACAAACAGTATGTTGGTGCACCTTTGGTAGATAAAACAACACGTTGGGCACCTTCGGTGTGCAAAATAGCACATTGGTGCACGTTCGGTATGGTCACTAGGCATCTTCCATGGGAAGAAAACACATTGGTGCATCTTCGGTGGGCGAAATTGCTCATTCGCATGGTCGCAACTCACCTTTATTAGGAAAAATAGCCCGTTGGCAAGGTCGCTAGGCACCTTCGGTGGGAACAAAAGCACGTTGGTGGACCTTCAATGAGCAAAATAGTCACTGGGCTTCTTTGGTGTGAAAGACAACGCATTGGTGCACCTTAAGTGTGCAAAATTTCCTACTGATGCACCTTTGGTGGGAAAGACAGCCAATTGGCAAGGTCACTGGGCACCCTTGATGGGAAAGGCAGCCCATTAGATACTTTTGTTAGGCAAAACAGAACGTTGGTGCACCTTTGATGGGTGATTGAGCCAAGTTTATTACATAAATTGGCTACACTTTTGCTCTTAATTTGTGATTTTTGTGCTTTAGTTAGTCCTTTATATGAGTTCACACTTTATACAATTTGACAGTAGATTTGTCACAAATTGACATTGATTTCATGATAATTTTTCCAAGAAACATTGTTACTGCAAATTGTCATTTGATATTGTAGGGGAGAAGAAGAGTCAAAAGCATCTAAGGAAGGCACGTCGCGGCTTTAAATTCATCTCGCTGCGGCGAGGATATAAGAACCACACACGTCGCGGTGCCTGCGAAGTACCTCACTGCGACGAGGATTAAATGAAACACGCCGCGACTCCATCAAGTGCATGCCACGGCGAAAGGACCAGAAGAGCATGCCGCAACGCCTATACTCACTTCACCGCGGTGAGAGAATAAAAATACTCGGACTCCATTTGGAAATGTCTCTCACTGTATTGACCCGACCCGTGTCCATTATTTATAAACTCAGCTATTTTTAGGTCAAAAGAAGAGGAGAGACTTCGGAGGAGCTTGCGAGGCAGAAGATAGGCGATTCATTCCTTCACCATCATTTTCCATTTTCTTCATCATCGATCATCACCATCATTTCATTCGACACCGTCA
>JAOSBN010042971.1:0-15222 GCA_027563595.1 Erythroxylum suave
TATATAGAGGCTACATGACGTATGATCATGCCGAGATATGATTACACACGCCTAACCCATCCCAAATGACCAATTTACCCTTCCCTTCGGTGATGGGATGTTACATACACAATCCATTTTTAAATATTAGTGACAATAAAAGACAAATACAAGATAACTTAAAATCATCTTACTTATAAGAGACGCATGTCTAAACTATACAGGAGTGGTAGTTATAGGGTCATTTGATTATGAATCATATGAATCTTGCTTGTTAGGCAAGATGACTAAATTACCATTTAAGGGAATGGGTGAACGAGTTAATGGGTTATTAGACCTAATACATTCTGATGTATGTGGTTCGATCTCTATTCATGTAAGAGGTGGTTTTATATACTTCATTACCCTTATCGATGATTATTCACGATATGTGTATATGTATCTAATGAGATACAAGTATAAAGCATTTAAAATGTTCAAACAATTTAGACATGAAGTAGAGAAACAACTTGGTAAAAGTGTAAAGACATTTCGATCAGATCGAGGTGGTGAATACTTGAACGAGGAGTTTCTAAGTTTTCTTAGGGATAACAAGATTGTATCCCAATGGACTCCACCTGACACACCACAACATAATGGTGTGGTTGAAAGGAGAAACCGCACCTTCAATGATAGGCTTAGCAGATCTACCGAAATGTTTTGAGAGTTATGCACTTAAGACTACTGTTTATATAATAAACAAACTCCCTTCAAAAGCAGTTGATGTTACTCCATATGAGATATGGACTAATAAAAAACCCTATCTTTCTTACATGAAAGTTTGGGGTTGTCCAACTTACATGAAGTGATTCAATCAGACAAGCTTGAAACGAAATCTGATAAATGTCTGTTTGTAGGATATCCTAAGGAAACAATTGGATATCAGTTCTACAATGCTTTAGAGCAAAATGTGTTTGACTTAAAGTATTTTGTCTTTTTAGAGAAAGAAAGAATTTCTTCTAAGAGAAGGTAATGAGAGAAAAGTTGAACTTGTTGAAGTTCATAATACTCAAACAGATGCAGAACAACTGCCTAAACTCGAGATTGTTATTCATGGAGATGATACAGCATTTGAACCTTCTGACACATAAAATGTTCTTAGGTCAAGTAGAATATGCAATGTTCCATAGAGATATGGATTTCTCATAAGTAAACATAATGACGTATTGCTTATAGAGGACGATAAGCCTACAACCTATGAAAAGGCTCTAAAGAGTTCAGAATCTGAAAATTGGCTTCAAGCCATAAAATTTGAAATGGATTCCATATTTGAAAACCATGAATGGACTTTGATTGACTCACTCGAAGCGCTAAAACCTATAGGGGCAAGTGGATTTTCAAAAAGAAAATCGACATGGATGGTAATGCGATTACCTATAAAGTGAGCCTAGTCACTAAAGGTTATCGTCAAAGACAAGGAGTTAACTGTGACGAGACATTTAGCCTCATAGCTATGCTTAAATCCATTAGAATACTCCTAGTCATTGCTGCTCATTATGATTATGAGATATGGAAAATGGGCAAGAAGAAAACTTTCCTGAATGGAATCCTAACCAAGGATGTGTATATGATACAACTTGAAGACTTCATATCCAAAGATGGTGAAAAAGTATGCAAACTTCAGAAATCCATTTATGGATTAAAGCAAGCATCTAGGAGTTGGAACATCCGATTTGATGCGATAATCAAAGAGTTTAGTTGCTCACAAAATTCGGATGAACCTTGTGTGTTCAAGAAAGTTAGTGTGAGTGCTATCATATTCCTTGTGTTATATATGGATGACATATTACTAATGGAAATGATGTCACAAGTTTGCAATCTATCAAAATTTGGTTGTCCTAAAATTTCTTCGTGAAAGACCTTAGAGAAGTAACTTATATATTGGAAATAAAGATCTATAAAGATAGATCAAATAGGTGGCTAAGACTTTCATAGTTTACATACATAGATAAAATGCTAAACAGGTTTAGCATAGAGCAGTCCAAGAAGGGGTTTCTTCCTACGACTTATGGATAAAACTCTCGAAATCTATGTGTCCCAAGACGTAAGATGAAAGGACTCTAATGATTTTGATCTCGTATGCTTTAGCAATAGGATCAATCATGTATGCTATGTTATGTACAAGACCCGATATATCATATGTTCGAAGTGTTACAAGCAGATATCAATCAGATCTTGACAAGTGTCACTGGGTGACTTTCAAGAATAGCCTAAAGTACTTGAGAAGGACTAAGGATGTATTCTTGGTATATGGAGATGGAGATCTATTAGTGAGCAGACATACAGATGTTAGTTTTCAATCTGACTAGAATGACTCCAAATCTTAGTCAGGTTACATTTTCATATTGAATGGTGGAGCAGTTAGTTAGAAGAGTTCTAAACAAAAGACTACTGTAGATTTAATGACGAAGTCAGAGTACATTGCAGCTATGGAAGCAACAAAAGAAGCTATTTGGATTAAGAAGTTTGATATGAAACTTGGAGTGGTTTTGAGCATTGTAGGCCCAATCTTGTTGTATTGTGACAACAATGGGGCTATTGCTCAAGCTAAGAAACCAAGGTCTCATAAGAGGTCCAAGCACGTACTTAGGAGATATCACGTAATCAGGGAGATCATTGGTAAAGGTGATGTGAAAATAGAGAGAGTGCCCATAGATCAAAACATCGTTGATCCTTTGAGTAATCAATTCCTCAAATGAGATTTGATTCGAGTGTACTAGTTTATGGTATTAGATAAAAAGATAATTGGCTTTAGTGCAAGTGGGAGATTGTAAGAGTAGTGCTCTAAAGACAATCGTCTTTAGCACTTTAGTACAAACTTTATTTTGATCAATAAAGCGAAAGGCAATTTTCATTTATTTGATGTTCATTTATTTATAAACTGATTGCATTCTTAAATCAAAATAATGAAGTCCATGATACAAAACATAGCATTAAGGAAATCATGATCAGATCATGATAATAAGATTCCTATCATGTGTAATTGTGTTAGTATCTAAATTATCCCTAGTCATAGGATTAATAAGACAGGATATTGTTAATCCAGATGGACTAGTACATGATATACTCCTTGATTTGATTAAACATTGGATCTCATAAACTTTAAGCATGAGATGTTTAGAGTTAACACACAGATGCTTATTAAATATAGCAAATACATCAATGACTTGCTATGACATGGATTCTCTATTAAATGTCAATGATTAATCTCATCATAGCCATGGTGCAAATATCCTTAAACTTTAAGTACTCAAGGATATCTTGGATACTAACCCTGTACTTTGAAACCATTCCTTGTTGCCTCACACATTGAGAGAAAAAGGGCTAGAAGAGTTCTGGAGGTTGAGAGGAGTGATTTTGAGGTTTATAAATGCAATTTTATGCAATTTTTGCATAAGTTTAATTGCATGTAACTTATTTATGATCTAACTCTCAATTAAGCATCTACTTGAATTCATCTTGTTTGGTGCTTTAACCACCCTTACACACTAATTTTTCTTCATCTTTGCTTGTTCTTCATTGGTTGTTGAAGGTGTTTAGTGTTTGCTACAACTCAAACAAGTAGAAGATTTAAGAAAGGAGGAGCATTTGTAAGGTGAATATGCTGTAATTTCATATTCTTACTTTTTTTTTTTACATGCATATGGATTCTAGATTTTTTGGGCATATCATAATGTTAGAATTTTGATTACAATGCTTCCACTGCATAACCATCCATGAGATGTATAGACCCATGGCTCCCTAACAATGGAATGATTATGGAAGCTTTAATTAAATTGAATCTATGTCTATAACCGCCCTGTCATGCCTTTTTAACCAACCCTTAAAATGCATCTAATGCACGTAACACAAAAAGGAGGTTTATTTTAGATTGTAACTTGACTATACGTCAAAAGTTCATGATTCGATTCAACTCTTAAACTGAATCTATCAATAGATTAATTCTACATGGTTGTAATATTTGTAACCATTCTTGTCAATATTCTTTCTATAAATAGTTAGCTTAATTATAGGCTTAAAATAGTTGTATTACCTTAATTAGCATAATTAGCTCCATTTGTGGCATTTATTCAGCAAATTATTTTCTATTTAATGGAGAAACACTCTCTAAGAGGGGTATTCAAAAAAAAAACAAATTGTGTATAAATTGTGTCATGGTATTAGAGCCAGTCTAGGGTTATTTATTTTTTGATGAAAATTAGGGTTTTTTTTTATAGGATCTCTGTTTGCGCTTGGGTCACAAATCCAGTGACCACTTGTTCTCACTATCGGCTCCACAAGGTGTGCCACCCTTAGTTCGTTCGGTTCCTCTTTTCAATGACCTAATTCTTGGTAAGTGTGTCCCACACACCAATGATCGGACTCTGATTAAAGAAAAAAATTTTAGGCGAGTCGGTTTTTAGTTGTTTTGTGCTCTCAGTTGGTGCCACCTATTCTCTGGCCTAGCTCTAACGATCTGAAGGTTTGGGTATCCTGTCCAGGTTTTGATTTGTTTTGTTTTGTCTTGGATTTCAATCCTTTTGATCTTGTTCAGTTGTTTTGCTTTTTGTTGTGATTCTATTTGTAGGACATTATGGTTGTGGTGAATTTCTTTGTGGTAATTCTTTTTTAGATTATCTCGTACGATGTCTACTTTTTTGGAGACTTTCAAAGTGCAATTTACTAGGAAGAATTATTCTACTTGGGCTTTTTAGTTTCAATTATTTGTTACTGGAAAAAATTTGTGGGCCATATTACCTCTTTTACACCTACAGAGGTTAAGAACCTAGCTCAATGGACTGTTCAGGATGCTCACATAATGACATGGATCTTAAGTTTTTTCAATCCTATCATTGTTCTTAATTTAAGGCCTTATAAAAAGGCCAAAGCAATGTGGAAATATTTGAAGAAAATCTATACTCAGAATAACACTACATGTCGTTATCAACTCGAATATCATATTGCTAATTATACTCAAGGGAATATGTCTATCAGGGAGATATTTTTTAATTTTAGACTCTTTGTGGGGAGTTATCTGATATAACTTATGCAACAAATCCTTAAGCATCCATTTTTGTTGTTTAAGAGGTTCGTGTGCAAAGCAAGAGAGCCCAATTTTTGATAAAGTTGTGATCAGAATTTGACATCTCTCATTCTAATTTAATGAATCGAGTTCCTTCTCCTTCTTTGGAAGATTGTCTTAGTGAACTGCTAGATGAACAACACCTTTGTACTCAGGCTGCATTACAATTAGTTCCTTCTAATCCAATAGCATATGTAACCCAGAAGAGATGTTGGCCATTGAAATTTTTTGTTGAGTTAAGCATGATATTTTATAGAATAATCATGGAATTTGAATTTCTTTCCTTAGAATAAATAGAGTTTGTAAGCATGATTTAAATAAATTATGAGGTCATGATAGAATGATTATTGGAGTTTAATTATTTATTACAGTGTTAGTAGGATTTTATTACATTGGTTAGTTAGATTAAAGCAGTAAGAATGTATTGAGGGCAATTATGGCATGTCACTTAAGATTAAAAGCTATGAAGCATTAAAGGAAGGGTAAAGTGGACATTTTGCACTAATTAAGGATAGAATTGGAAAAGGAAAATGTTGTCTTGTACATTAGAAGAAGAAAAACGTGATTGAAGGGAGAGAAGAGTGAAAAAAAGTGAAAGAGAAAGAAAGTTGAGGGAGTTTTGACCATAAGAGAAAAAGAGAGAGGGCAAGCTTAGGTTTCATCTTTTCTTTGTCTCAGGAGTGATTTTGAGAGTATTCAAGAAGAGAAAAAGAAAGAGGAAGAGAAGAGCTTCCATTTGAGCCAAACATCTCCTTGTTTGGTGAAGATTCAAAGTAAGCCCCTTTTTAATCCTTTAGATTTTTGGAAGGGTTTTGGTTCATGAAGTTTAAGAAATACATAGGTTTAAGTATTATAGAATGAATTTTTAGTGAATATGCTTTTTGGGTTTTTACCAATGATAAAGGGAATCAATAGAGGCAAGACAAGCAAGAGGAAGGGAAATTTTAAACAAGTTTTTAAGCAAGAAATCAAGGTGAGTTACATGTTTATAGTTGAGTTAATGAGCCATAAGTATTTTTCCTAATCAAAAGATTTAAAAGATTTCAATTACTTTATAAATGTTGCATTTATTTGAAATATATCGTGCTTATGGAAATCATGTTTTTGAAATGTGCCTTTTGTCCAATAAGTTGACAAGTCATGAAACTCATGTCTATGTGTGGATTTGTGGTGGTCCATCATGTTATTTCATGTGCACATTGACCATGTAAAAGGTTTCTCCCACTTGCCCGCTAGTGGTATGGAGCTCCATCATGGACTCTCTCGTGTTTATCGGAGCTTCGCAAGAACTCTCTCATGTTTATTGTAGATTCACAAGAACTCCCTCATGTTATGGACTACCCAAACCATTATGATTGCTTTTTTTGTTGATGATTTATTGAAAAGTTTGATAAATACATGTCTTATTTATCAGGTGATCGGGAGTCAAGGCATCACTCTAAGTCTGTATATTTTTTTATTTAAGTTAGTATAGGAAAAACTCAAGGCTTTAGCCTCATTTCAAGTATCACTCACATGTATATTTTGTATTTTTGGATTATGAGTTCAATGATGTATTGATGTCTTGAAATGCCCATTAAAGCTATGTAAAACTCCTTTCTTTTAAAGTTAATAAAATATATTTATGTTTTGCTCATAACTTTTCAAGTTTTCGCATTGCATTTTCAAGCATTAATAGGGGTAAAATCTATGTTCTGACTTCGTGGGAAAAACTGTATTAATCTAGGTTGTTTTACACCAAGTTGTCTTCTTGGAAGTTGTAATTTATCCTCTTGACTTTCCAATGATATAAAGTATGTAATTTTTGGAGATCAGATTTCAAGTATATGATTGTTACAAGTTAGTGACACTGCACAAGGTGTATGCAAGACAATTTATAGCCTTTTCTAACTTGTCTAATAGAAAAAGAGTACTATGGTGTCTTGAAATGGGAAGAAGTAGTGTGATAAGCTAGAGATGAAATGGAGGTGATAAAGGGAGTTAAACATGTGCAGAAAGTTATGATGTATGTATAAGTTTGAATGTTATGTTTTTGGGTTGATGACAAAACATAGATTATGATTTGGTTGAAAATGATGTTGAGCTGAAATGGAAGTGATAATGAAGGAGAAATGATGAGAAAAATAAGTTAGAAATTATAGATATGCATAAGTGGGTCATAGGTAACTTGTAGGTGTTAGAAATCTGGAAATTGACCAATAAATGACTGTTGGGTGAACTTGATGTCCGCTAGATGAACCTTCTGGTTCATGTCCGTTTGGAGGGACATATGTCCGCTAAGCGGACATTCTTAGGAATAGTTTTATAAATTTGCAATTTTTACTAGATAGATGGCGAAATCTCTCTTCGGGGTCTTCACGGAAGTTGTAAAACTCAAAGTCCTCTTCAAAAATATACTTGAATGACCTTATTTTGACATCCATGGTGAAAGTTATGCTAATTGTCCCAAATCATATACATATATATAATGTGGACTTATCGATGCTTTCCTATGATACAATTAGGCTTGAATGGAGCTTGAAATATACTTAGGGAGCAGTTGGTTCGCACAGAGGAATGGTAATAGGAATGAGAATGAATATAGTGAAGAATGGGAATGAATATTATCATTATAGTTATGATGGTTGGTTAAGAGGAATGAATGATTACCATTACCATTAATAGTGGTTGGTTTGTAAAAAATATTAAGAACTAAAAATTTATTATATTTTAATTAATTATATTGTAATTAACCAATTACAATATATTGATTAATTAAAATGTTGTAATTAATTTTAATTAATTATATTGTAACTAATTAATTAATTATATTTTAATTAATTAATTAATTACAATATTAATTAATACAATATAATTAATTAAAATATTATTAATAATTAATTAACTACAATATAATTAATTAAAATATAATTATTCATTAATTAAAATATTGTAATTAATTTCAATATTTTAATTATTGAATGAATTATATTGTAGTTAATTAATTATTAATAATATTTCAATTAATTAATTATATAAATATTTTAATTAATTAATTAATTACAATATTTTAATTATTGAATTAATTATATTGTAGTTAATTAATTATTAATAATATTTAAATTAATTAATTATATTTTAATTAATTATATATAATTAATTAACCCATTCCTTTATAACAATGATACTCATTCCTCTATATTAGGAGAGGAATGAGGTATTACCAAAAGTGGGTAATCAAAATAATAACTCTATAATCATATTCCCTTACTAAACTCGATCTTTGATTCCATATCATACCCACTAAACAAGCACACCCTTAGTTTGATGTGAAAATAAGAGATAAAAATGAGTGATATGTTAGGGTGACAATTGAGGATATAAACATAAGAATGGATTCTCGCATATCAAGTGTTCAAGTATGGAATTTTGGGATGTAATGAGAATGAACATGAACTTATGTTGGCAAATGAGATTCCATTAAAAGAATCCTACAGAGTGATTTGCTCATATTTGACTCACAAGTTAGACTCCAAAAACGGGGCCTAACATGTTTTTATGGTATTGGAGTAACTAGGTTTAAGAGCATCCTAGGCATGAAATGGGTCGTTTTAAAACACAAAATGAACTGCATTTGTTTAAAGAACAACATGCATTATTTTTGTACTGTTTCTCATTATTTGAAATTGTTTTACATGAAGCATAGTTTAAGAAGGTTTTACATGCACATATGCAAAGTTAAACCTGACATGAAATATGAACTAAAGATTTTAAATGGTTTTAAATTAAAAGAGTGAGTATGTCGCATTGAAGGAGAACGCAAGGAGCTATGACTCGATCTCGCTCTCACCAAGTACAAGATGTGGGGACACACTCTACTTATGATTCTGAGGCACCCAATGTGCAAAATGAAGTGTCGCCACCACCTCCTCCTATGCCCCAAGTAAACCCTATGGATCCACATTTCTTTCAAGCCTTTGATCAAGCTTTCACACATGCTACGGTCCAAATGCCACAAGTTTCAGTGTAAGCTCTAATGGAGAGGAGCAGACAGTATGATAAGCTCTGCAAGTATAGGGTTGTAGACTTTAATGGAACTACGAATCCTAAAGAAGCCAAAGCATGGTTGAAAAGGACAGAGAGAGTCTTGCTTCAGATCAAGTGCTCCGATAAGGAGAAATTGAATTATGCAGTGAGCTTGCTCCAACGGGACGCACTCTATTGGTGGGAATCAGTGCCCCATAGTCAGGTCATACCACCGATATTGTCATGGAGAGTTTTTTTAGAAGCCTTTATGAAGAAATACTTCTCTAAAGTCTATGTCCAAGAGAAGGCAAGAGAATTCCTAAATCTCACATAGAGGGATATGAGTGTGAGTGAATATGAGCTGAAGTTCACCCAACTTTCAAGGTATACGGCCAACATTGTTGAGAATGAGGAGGATAAGTGCCGTAAGTTTGAAGGAGGATTTCATTTGGGGATTAAGGAGAAAGTATTGATCCACAATGTTTGTAACTACCAGCTGTTGGTAAATGATGCATTCCAAGCTAAGAAACTGTAGAACATAAAGTATGAAGTAAACAGGAAGACAAAGAACTAGGAACAGTTAGACTTCCAAGAAGGAAATGAGTGCCCACATGTCTGAGAGGAGTATGAAGACTTTCCATACATAAAGCGAAGTGGGAAGTAATGGCTCTGCTAAGAATAAGCAAATCAAGGTAGCTTCAGTGCAAACCTTAACTGTAGGAGGAAACAGAAGGATGGAGAGGAATAGGTATACAAACCCCTAATGCGAGCATTGTGGGAAGTTTCACAGAGGAGAGTGCCTCAAGTTACTTGGATTATGTTTCCGATGTGGAGAGAAGGGACATATGATCAGGGAATTTCCCTAAGCATCAAGGCAAGAAGGGTTGCAGATGTAAGACCTAAAGAAAGTTGGAACAGTAGGAACCAGGCCAGCCACTGAGGTGGGAAGTTCTGGAGTGGCAAAGAAGGTTATTCCTCCATAAAGGTCAAGGGGTCAAGCATAGGCAAAGGTGTTTCCCATGACCAAAGATGATACTGCAGTCATACCAGAAGTTGTTACAGGTATGGCTTGGTTATTTTATTTAGAAGTATATTTATTTATTGATTCTTGCTCCACACATTCTTTTGTTTCTGCAAGCATGACATTACATGGTGTAAGTTTGGTTCTATTAGATAGTACATTGATTTTTAGTACTCCTATAGGGAGGAATGTGATAATAAGTCAAGCATATAGAGATTGTGAACTCTTTATTGATGGTGCTAGATTGTTAGCCTCAAAGAGGTAGAATTTGATGACAAGGGTGAGAAGGTGACTTTTAAGGGACACAGAAAAGCAACATCACCAAGAATTACTTCAGCTTTGCTAGCTGACTAGATGATGAGAAAAAGGTGTGAAACCTTCTTGGCACATGTTATGGACACTGAGGTGAAGGAAAGTTAGCAAATTTTCCACTTATGAGGGAATTTCCAAACGTGTTTCTAGAAAATTTACCTGGTTTGCCACTAGTAAGGGAAATAAAATTTGCCATCGATTTAATTCCAGGTACTGCACCCATTTCCATATCACCATATAGAATGGCTCTAGCTGAGTTGAAGGAGTTAAGGAACAGTTGAGAGAATTGTTAGAGAAGGGTTATATAAGGCCAAGTTCGTTGCCATGAGGATCATCAGTTCTATTTGTTAAAAAGAAGGATGGAACATGGCACATATATATTGACTACCGGAGGCTCAACAAGGTGACCATTAAGAACAAGTATCCTCTACCATGAATCAATGATCTATTTGACCAGTTGCAAGGAGCAAAGGTCTTTTCCAAAATTAATCTCAGGTCAATCTATCATCAACTTAGAATCAAGGAATTTGAGGTACACAAGATAGCCTTTAGGACACGATATGGGCATTATGAGTTCTTAGTCATTGACCAATGCTCCATCTGCGTTCATGGATCTTATAACTATGGTCTTCAAGGAATATCAAGACTAATTAGTCATAATATTTATAGATGACATTCTGGTTTATTCCAAGAGGGAAGAGCAACATAAGGAACATCTAAGGATAATGATGCAAACACTAAGGGAGACGAAACTTTATATCAAATTTAGCAAATGTGAATTTTGGATTCATAAGGTGATATTCTTTGGACACGTAATTTTGAAGGATAGGGTACATGTCAATCCAAGGAAAATTGAAGCAGTGATGAAATGGCATGCACCAAAGATAGTGGCAGAAGTGAGAAGCTTTTTGGGTCTCACAGGATATTATAGGAGGTTTATTAAAGGATTCTCCATGATAGCTACTCTAACGACCAAGTTATTAAGGAAAAATCAGAAGTTTATCTAGAGTGATGAATGTCAGAAGAGCTTTGAGGAGCTTAAGCACAGATTGACAAGTGCTCCAATTCTGACCTTGCCCATGAGAGATGAGGGCTATAGAATTTATAATGATGGTTTACGAAAAGGGTTTTGGTTGTGTGTTGATGCAAGGAAACCAGGTAATATTTTATGCCTCATGGCAACTAAAGCCTTATGAATTGAGTTACTGGACCCATGATCTAGAATTATCAGCAATAATTTTTTCCTTAAAAATTTGGAGGCATTATCTGTATAGAGTTCAGATGAGGATTTTTACATCATAAAAATCTCAAGTAATTATTGAGCTAGAAAGAGTAGAATTTGAGACAAAGAGGGTGGTTAAAGTTGCTTAAAGATTATGACTTGTTGATTGACTACCACCAGGCAAGGCAAATACAGTGGCCAATTCTTTGAGTAGGAAATCCTCTCTAGCCCATGTTCAGATGATTTATCTACCATTGTTGGAAGAGATATCTAAGCTTAGAATAAGCTTGAAGCAAGAGGAACCTGATTCCATTATTGTTAATTCCAAAGTAAGACCAATACTCAGAGAGAAAGTTAAGGAGTTACAATAACAAGATGCAGATTTAAACAAGCTCCGAAAAGAAATTAAGAATGGCAAGCAATTTGAAGTGGAAGTGAGGGATAATGGACTTATGGTTGTAGGCAATAGACTTTGTATTCCGAATGTCAAGGAGGTAAAGGATGAGATACTAGATGAGACACACAATGTGCCTTATGCCATGCACCTAGGTAGCACCAGGATGTAAAAAAATTTGAAGGAGCATTTCTAGTGGAAATGCATGAAGAAGGATGTATTAGAAGATGCAAGCAAATGTCTCGTGTGTCAATAAGTTAAGGCTGAACACCAGGAACCTTTAGGTAAGCTAAGGTTATTGTCCATTCCTAAGTGGAAGTGGTAAAGGATAACTATAGATTTTCTGATGGGTTTGCCTAAGACCAGTAGGAAGCATGATGCCATATGGGTCATTGTAGACAGTTTGACAAAGTCAGCCCATTTTGTAGCAATTAAACAAACTGATTCTCTGCATGTGCTAGCAAAGAAGTATATTGATAAGATAGTGAGACTACATGGGATTCCAAATTTCGTAGTTTTTGATAGAGATCCTCGGTTCACTTCAAGATTTTAGGAAAGCATACAAGAAGCTCTGGGGACCAAGTTAAATTTTAACACTGCTTTCCACCCCAAAACAGATGGTCAATATGAGAGGACCATGTTAAGTCAAGAAGACTTCACTTCTTCTATTGATTTTGATGAAAGTCAAATAATAATAATAATAGAAGTGTGTGAACCTTTTTGATGTGTTTTATTAAGTGTGCAGATACATAAGATGATACACAGTCATAAGATGATACACAGTCATAAGACAATACACAGTCATAAGAAGATGCACAGACATAAGTGATGTGAAGTCATAAGAGGATGCACAATCATAAGAAGATGCACAGTCATAAGAAGATTTACAGACATAAGACAATGCGAAGACACAAGATTATACACAGTCATAAGACGATGTGAAGTCATAAGACGATGCGTAGACATAAGACGATGCGCAGACATAAGACGATGTGAAGATATAAGACGAAGCATAAAAATCAAATCAAGATGATATAATCTACAACGACAGCTAGTTAGTTGGAGGTGGTTACAGGACTCAACTAACAACAGATCTCTGAAGATTCTACAATAAGCTTTTTTTAAGAAGACCATTAACGGATTAGACTATAAATATCAATGTAGTCGAAGACAAAATAACTTTTACGAATCATTTACTATACAAAATATCCTGAGTGAAAAGAAGAAAGATAGAGATCAAGAATACAAGTAGCGTGAGTTTAGAAAAGCTCAAATAGTATCTTTTCTAGTGAAAGGAAGGCTAGAGCCTGAAGAGGCTAAGATAGCAAAAAAAGAATACTTTGTGAAAATGACTTAAAGAGGCCCTGAGAGAGAAGAAATAATACTTGTAAAGTTGAAGAGATAGTGAAATCTTTGATAAACTCTGAGGACTAGATATAGCCTAAAGTTTAAGGGTGAACCAGTTTAAACCAAGGCGTCATATTCTCTAACCCTTCATCACTTTAATTTCTGTAGTTAGAAGAAAAAAATATTATTTATGCTATTGTATTACTCTAACAAATTAAGTGTGTAGTATTGTAATCTTCTAAGTTTTTCAAGAAAATTAAAAAGTTTTTAAAGATAACTATTTTAGACAACTTTATACAATTCAACCCCCCTTCTTGTGTATTTTACATATTATAAGTGATTTCTATATTAACAAGTGATTTACTTCAGTTGGTATCAAAGCACAAGTTTCCAAGAAACAATGTTACAAAGTGAGGACAAAGATCCATGGCTGAATCATATGTTTTTATAGCTGAAGTTGCCTCTGTCTCAATACCTCCTGCATTCAATGGCAAAGACTATCATTATTGGAAGGACAGGAAGCAACTTTTCATAGAATCCACTCACTTTGATCTTTGGGATATTGTTGAAAGTGGTCTATATGTTCCAATAGACTATAAAGGGAAAAGCATCTCTCGTGAACAATGGTCAGCCGATCAGAAAGTTTGTGTTCAATTAAACTCAAAGGCTAAGTTCTTTTTAAGTTGTGCTCTAAGCAGAAGTGAATATGATAAGGTTCATGGATGCAAATCTGCAAAGGAAATATGAGACACATTAGCCATTGCACATAAAGGCACAAATCAGGAGAAGGAATCCAAGATTGGTATTCTTGTTCATCAGTATGAGCTACTTAAAATGAAAGATGATGAGTCTATTGATGAAATGTTTGGATGATTCCAAACAATTATTAATGGACTTAAAGCTTTGGGGAGAATCTACGATAGTCAAGACCATGTCAGAAAGATTCTCAGAAGTCTTCCAAAAAGATAGAGACCTAAAGTAACAACAATATAAGAGGCCAAGGATTTAAGCAATCTAAAGCTGGATGAATTGCTTGGTTCTTTGAAAATTCGTGAAGTAGAGCTTAATGCAGAAGATAAACCCAGAAGGGATAAATCTATTACATTGAAGGCTGGTCACAAAAATCAGAAGATACAGAAAAATAGAAGTACGTCTTTAAAAGCATTAAAGATTAAAGAAATGAAGAATGATGATGCCAGTGAATCTGATCAAGATTCAAGTGAAGATGAAAATGAGCTATCTTTCATTTCAAGAAAAATTAGAAGGACGTGGAAAAAGAAAAATGGAAATAAAGACTCCTCTTTCAAAAGAAATAGCAAAGACAATTCGAAGAATGATAAAAGCTCTATCGTCTATTATGAGTGTAATAATCCAGGACATTACAAGTCTGAATGCCCTTTGGTTAAAAGAAAACTAAAGAATAGTCAAGAAAACAAAAAAGGCATGATGGCAACATGGGAAGATCTAGCTTCTTCTGAATCTAAATCCAATTCAGATTCTTCAGAACAAGCAAACATATGCTTGGTAGCTGAAGGAGAAAGAAATGATGAGGTAATCTCTGACTTTAAGATCTTCAGCATGCTTATTTAGAATTATTAGAAGACTCACATGCTATTTTGAAATAATATAGATTGTTAGAAAAGAAGTGTGTTAAAAATTGTAAGAAAACAAATCTATTAGAAGAAGAAAACATCTTCCTTAAGAAACAAGTAGAAGATATGAAAAAGAAAGTAACTGTAGATAGATCTAAGGAGATTAATCAGTTAAAACAAAGGATTAATAGTCTTTCAACAGATTTATCAAAATTTACAGAAAGCACAAAAAGGATGAATAATATCATT
>JAOSBN010043001.1:0-15221 GCA_027563595.1 Erythroxylum suave
TTGTCAATATGTATCAATTAATTCCTTAAAACTTCTGCAGGCTGCTAAGGAGACTGGTGCCCTTCAAGCTGCTAAAATTATGCTGGAAAAGCAAGTTGAAGAACTCACTTGCCATCTAGAGCTTGAGAAACGAATGAGGGTGGGAATGTTTGTCTTGAATAAATAAACCACAATATGTCCACATAACTTCTCTTGTCATTAAAATATTTGAGAGATGCTCCTAGAACCTAAATATCTTAATACTTGATTTGTGCTTCCTACTGGGTGATCACCCCAAGTAATACAAAAGTTCCATTGACATTTGTTTGTTCCATTGACAAGGACATATATTGATTTGATATGCTCGAATGTTAGCTATACAAATTTTTTGGCATGATCATTCAGATTATTGTAATTAATTCTTCCATTGAATGCAGGCTGAGATTGAGGAAACCAAAAACCAGGAAAATGCAAAACTTCATTCTGCTTTGCAAGAGATTGAAGTTAAATTACAAGAAACCAACAGTTTGCTTATGAAGGAAAGGGAAGCTGCAACAAAAGCATCTGAACAAGTTCCAGTCATACAAGAGGTTGCAATTAATGAGAAGGAATTGGTTAACAAACTTACTGCAAGTGTCAGTGAATTGATTAACAAACCTACTGAAAGTGACAGTGAATTGATTAACAAGCTTAAGGCTGAAAACGAAATGCTCAAGGTACGGATTGAATTTTCTGTCTTTGCACAGGAATCTTAATATCTAAGATGCTTGAATGGTACTGTGCAGGGTATGGTAAGTTCATTGGAAAAGAAGATTGATGAAACAGAGAAAAAATTTGAATGGACACATAAGCTTAGTGAAGAGAGGTTACAGCAGGCTATGGATGCAGAGTCAAAAATAATCGAGTTGAAGACAGCCATGCAGAGGTAATGCAGAATGCCACGTCTGTTAAATGTCTCAAATTTTTTGAATGTCAATAAAGGTTCAGTCCTTGACCTGATTGATTAACTGGAGACCAAGGAATATCTGTAATTGGATATGTACATTTTTTTTTGACAGGCTTGAAGAGAAGCTATCTGACATGGAAGCTGAGGACCAGGTCTTGAGGCAGCAAGCATTGTTGAATTCTCCTAAGAAAACATCTGAGCAGTTATCATCACAGGTAAAATTGGAATGTTTTTGTAATTTCTTTACCTTTATGGTGTACTTTTTGTGTTTTTCAGAACCTTACAAATTTGTTTCACTTTTCTGATTGGGCACAGCCTGTGGAAAATGGTCATCTTGTAAGTGAAAATTACAACTACGCAAAAATAGTTTCACATCAGATACATTCATCTTTCTTTGGGTATTTGGTTCCCGTACGATCGATGTTCCAAGTTATTTTGTTTTTTACAGGAGGATTCTTCGCCATCAAAGAAATTTGGTACAGATTCAATGAGAAAGTCGCAGAATGAAAGGCTACATGTATGTTATTAGAGGCGAGAAGCAGAAAAGATGGTTCTGTTTAATGTACTTCTTGTTCTTGGTGCAGTTTTTATGGTTATTTCTTTTGCCTGTGGTGTAGGCAAATGTAGATACCCTGTTAACTTGTCTGGAGCAAAATCTTGGCTTCAATAATGGAAAGCCAGTTGCAGCTTTTACTGTATACAGATGCCTTGCTCATTGGAGATATTTTGAAGCGGAGAGAACTAGTGTATTTGACAAGCTTATTCAGTTGATTGGTTCTGCAATAGAGGTGTCTTGATTTCGACTACTAAGTCAATTTGTCTCATGATCAATATTGTCTAAACTATCCTTACACACGGTAAATTGTTTAAGGTGTATTAAAGTAATTTAAGTAATATTAGTCATGCTGAATATGCAAATCACCAAAATAATGGCTGTCTTTTTCCGTCAATCAAATATTCACACTAGTGAGCTACTATCAAATTTTTTTAACTCCTTTGTTTTTACATGTGTTTAACATACTGTGTATTCGATTCATTCTCTTTCTGCAGAACCAAGATAACAATGATCATATGGCTTACTGGTTGTCTAATGCCTCAATATTGTTGGTTTTACTTCAACGAACTTTAAAAAGTGGCAGCGGTGGAAGTCAACAAGCAGCTGTTCCAACATCATTCTTTAGCAGGATGGCGCAAGTATGATATTGTTTTGCTCAAAATCCATTATTTAAAAAAAAATAGAAACACCTGATTTATCGCTATTTATACACATGGATTCTAATGTAATAAATGGTTCTTCTGAGCTAATACTTTATGCAGAGTTTTCGTGCGTCCCCTTCTTCTGCGAACCTAAAAGTTGGTAAAGATATAGCGCGTCAAGTTGAGGCAAAGTATCCAGCTTTACTTTTTAAGCAGCAACTTACAGCATATGTGGAAAAGATATTTGGAATTGTTCGAGACAATTCAAAGAAAGAGCTAGCGCCATTGGTTGCTATTTGTTTACAGGTACAATAAAACTTCTATCAGCTGTTGTTGTAGTTTAATCGACTTTTGATAAAAATGAAATTGTCCACTATGCATGGTTTACTTCAAATTGTTTGAGAATAGGAATATGCTTGTTAATTTAATTGCATTTTCCTTTTAATACGTAAATTGAGCTCTCTTTTTTCCTTTTTCGCATAGCTTAACCATACATCCTATCATGTGTAAATGTAGACTGCCTTATTACTAGACCATGTGATTTGTCTTATGTTTTCCTCCTTTTTTAATCTATTCAGGCACCTAAGGCGTCAAATGAAAGTGATCTAGCTACTTGTTGGCCCAACATTATAAATAGCCTCGATCTGCTGCTTTCCACATTGAAAACTAATTCTGTATGGAGTTTCACCTTTTCAAAAATTTTATTAACGTTTGGGGACAACTAGTGATAGTACTTTATTTAACTAAAGTTTTGTTAATGATGACATGGCTAACTACTTTTTTTGTCAACTACTCCATCTATCGGGATACAAACAACTGTTTACTTTGCGCCAGGTGCCTCCAGTTCTGGTTCGGAAGATCTTTTGTCAAGTTTTCATATACCTTAATCTACAGTTGTTTAATTGGTAAATTTCTATTGATGTCATTGAGTTATGTTATCTATACCTTAATGCCTAACATTACATGATGGTATGTGTCATTGCAGCATTCTTCTTTATCGAGAGTGTTGCGTATTCACCAATGGGGAATTTTTGAAGGCAGGGTTAGTTGAATTAGAACAATGGTGTGGCAATGCTAAGGATGAGGTATCTATTTAATTTGTCAACAATGAAATGTTAAGATAGATCGTGATATTTCCATTTTCGAGGACAATGTCATCAAGTTTTGTAATTATCGTTTATGAACTATAATCCTTAGAAGTGAAGCACGTGAAATTGCATTAGAGAAATTGAGGTAACACCAAGAAATCATACCTATTATCCATTAATTAAATGCATTTAAAGCAGCTTTATATATACGATTGTAAGTTATGCTCATATTTATATAACTATTGTTTCATTTTCTGGTATTTGTACTCTTAACTGTTTGCGCAGAGGGAATGTGTTCATTTAGGAGAAGAAGAAACTAATTTTCTCATTTCAATATGAACAAAAGACAGAATAGTCTCACTTAATACTTTGACCCTAGGCTTTACATAATTTATACAAATGAGATTTGACTCTTATCAATCTCAGAAATCTGTTATCTCCTGAAAATTAGGAGATATTTATTCTATCTTAAAATAGAATGAAAATCAAAGGCTATCTATGGAATTTCCGGTTGTACAAAGAATCTTCTATCAATGGAAGAAAATATTTTTGAACTTCTAAATCGAGTCATATATATACATGTATATCACTACTAATTAGGAATTATAATTCCTATAATTATTAGGCCTATAATTTGTATCTATAATATATAACATCTATAACCTACGAGCCTTGGAGTAACTGGTAAGGTTACTCCTTTATGATTGGATGGGTCACAGGTTTGAGTCACGGAAACAACCTCTTTAAAAAAATACAAAGGAATGGTTGTAGAAAATTGATGACCTTCTCTGACCCTCACAAAGTGGAGAGCCTTGTATACTAAGGCAACCCTTTTAATTTGTAATAGTCACCCTCAAGTTGGGGCATAGATGTTAATCACGCTGATAGAACTCTAGCTTCCTAAACTAAAGAAAGTGTATGTTATTGAACATATAAAAGGCACACTACTGCTATTACAAGGGTTATTCCACAGGACACTCCTTCCAAAGCTGAAATGCTCCTCAGAAAGAAGGAAATTCTTTCTGTCTACAATATCTCTCTTCTTACTTTCCAATCCCTCTCCCCTCTCCCTCTTTGCGTAAAAACTACCTACTGAGGCCATTTTGTTACAACCCAGCCCTTGTGTCAACTTAGCCACTAACTAACTTACTCCTTTTTGCCCGCTCTTTCTTTCTCCTGTAGTATACTCTCCATATCTTAGGGTTATTTACGTTTTTGTTATTCTCCCCCCTTCCCAAATTACCCTCGACCACGTTGGTCCTAACGTTGCCCCCCTTTAGAAGAGTAGCCTTGTCCTCAAGGCTGCATTGAGGAAATTGACTGCGAATAACAAATTCATCCTCCTATGTAGTATTCTCCATTGGCTTGCCCTTCCATTTAACTAACCTTTGGCATGTGGAGTCCCCTGCCTTAGTAATTATTCGGCTAGCTAAGATATTTTCAGGTTCCACTATATCATCCAACTCCACTTTCATTTTGTCAGGCAAAGCTATCTTTACAAGTATTTCCCCACAACCTTCTTTAGTTGAGACACGTGGAATACTGGATGGACTCTAGAATGTAGGGGTAGTTTGAGCTTATATGAGATGGCTCCATATTTTTCCAAAATTTGAAAAGGCTCAAAGTATCTTGCCGCTAGCTTTTGATTAATACATCAGGCCACCGTTAGTTGGTTATGGGGATGGAGCTTAAGAAAAACTCATTCTCCCACCTGGAAAGACAGCGAAGTTCGTTTTCTGTCAACATACTTTTTCATTTGGTCTTGCGCTTTATTCAAATTGTATTTTAGCTGATGCAATGCCTCATCTCTGTCCATTAACTCTCTAGTCACTGCTTCCACTTTAGTTTCTCCTTGTAAGTACCAAACCAAAGTTGGGGGTTTCCTACTGTAAACCACTTCAAAGAGAGTTGAACCCGTAGACATAAGGCAAGTGGTATTGTACCACATTTGCCCATGAAATCCAATAGGACCAATGCCTATGTTGTTCAGAAGCCAAACACCTTAAATAAGTTTCCAAACACCTGTTGAGATCTTCTGTTTGTCCATCTGTTTTCGGATGATAAGAGGAGCTCATTTTAAGCATAGTACCTTGCAGACGAAACAACTCCCTCCAAAAATGGCTAACAACCAATGTATCACGATCACTTATGATCGACTGTGGCACTCCATGTAGGCGTACTATCTCTTTAACAAACACCTCAGCCACACTTTTAGCAGTATAAGGGTGCTTCAATAGGATAAAATGGTCATATTTACATAGTCGATCCACCACAACCAGCAATGCTTCATGCCCTTTAGATCTAGGAAGTCCCGTGATGAAGTCCATTGAAATGTCTTCCCAAATCTGATTGGGAATCAGCAAAGGTTGCACCTTAGGTGCTGTGGCAGCATATTTCTACCTTTGACATGTATCACAAGACTTGATAAAGTCTTGAATGGACTTCTTCATACCAATCCAATAAAGATTGCTCGCAATTCTCCTATAGGTTCACAAATAACCTGAATGGCCTCTGATAGGGGAAGAATGAACCTGTTTTAGGAGTAATGGAATAAAAGTGGATTCCCTTGCCCAAAGCATCACATTCAACCTCAAAAGATTGGGAAAATTTTGGTAGAACTAATACCGGAGAAGTAGTCAACACTTTTTTTAAGGCCTCAAAGGACTGTAAAGCTACTGAGTTCCAATGAAACCCTTCTTTCTTTGTTAGTTCGGTGAGTGGTTTTCCTATTTTACCATAGTTCATAATGAACTTTCGTTAATATCCAGTCAACCCAAGAAATCCCCTCACCCCCTTGACATTTCGAGGAATAGGTCAGTTCACAACACTCGAAACCTTTGTTGGATCAAACAGCCGCCCTTTTTCCGAAAATAACATGACCCAAATATTCCACTGTTCACCTTCCAAAACTGCACTTCTATTTTTTAACCACAGACTAATTCCTTTTTAAAACCTCCAAGACACTTGATGTCATTCATTGTGGACTAAAACGTAGCTGATGCATTGGTCAATCCAAACAGCATTACTGGGAACTTGCCATCATGTGTTTGGAAAGCTGTTTTGTGGGTGTCCTCATTCTTGACCCTAATTTGGTGATACCCGAATTTGAGATCTAATTTAGGGAAGAAACAAGCACCGTGCAACTCATCTAAGAGTTCATTCACCGCTGAAATAGGATAATTGTTTGGTACTGTGGCCCTATTTAGGGCTCTATAATTTGCACACATTTGCCTTGAAGCATCTTTCTTCTTGACTAAAATTACCGAAGTAGAACAAGCATTGGAACTAGGACGTATGATGGCTATTTGCAAAATTTGTTGAACGTGTTTTTCAATTTCATCTTTATGATGGTGTGGGTATCTATACGGTCTCACACTAATTGGACCTTGTCCTTGTTGTAAAATAATAGAATGAGAGTGGTTTCTTTGGGGAAGTAACCCTTAAACCTCTTGGAACACCTCCAAAAATTGGTTCAACACCAGGTTCAGCTTTTGCTCTTCTTTTTTGTTAAGCTGAGTCTGTTGTTCCCCTGTTGTAGCCATTCCTTCAATTGATTGGAAATTACCATTTAAGGTTGCTAAAAGACTATTTAAGGATACTGAATCATCAGGGTACACACTTCCTCTTCTTTGTATTGCCTTTGTTTCGGCATTGCCCCACAACTCCACCTTTTGTCCTTCATGTTGGAATTGCATGGTCATCTCTTTCCAGCCTATGATGACCTTTCCCAATGTTTGTAACCAAGCAACCCCTAAAATCACATCCATTCCTCCTAAGTCTAGTACATAAGCATCGATCTTCCAGTCCAGCTTACCCAACCGAATAGGAACCCCTATACACCTTCCTTTAGTAATTACCTTATGACCATCACCCAATTTGATTACCAAGGCCTTATTTCGCTCTATCGTTAACCTAAGGCCACTAGCTAATTTAGGCGAAATAAAATTTTGGCTTGTCCCACTATCAACCAAAATCACAATGGAAACCTCGTGTAATTTCCCTTCTAGTCTCATGGTTTTAGTTTCAAATAAAATTGCTTCATTAACCCCAAACACTCCCATAGTTTTGCATTCTAAAGCTAAATCGCCTTTCTCGTCAATATCTGTCTCTATAGCTATTATTTCCCCATCTTCATTCAATGTTTCATTGTCAACTAGAACCAGTAATCTTAGCCGTCTCTCTGAACATTGATGTAGTGGATGGAATCTCTCCCCACATCAGAAACAAAGGCCTTTGGCCTTTCTATCCATGAGTTATTGGTAGGAAATGTGACGCAAACCCTGTTTCTCTTTGTTGACACCCTCCTTTCTCCCTCAGGCCTCCTTATCGGTGCTATCATGGAAGGTGCTGCAACTCTGCTCTGCACATGGGAGTCGGGTTGGTACCCGAATGTTTCCATGGTTCTACTTGCTCCAAATCCACCAGAAAATCTCACTCAACCTAGTAGACTTGTGCGGTCTGACTCCTTAGGGTTGGGGTTGAACTGAAAGTTGCCCCTAAAATTACTCTCTCGGTTTTAAGTCCATGCTCGATGTCGAGAACCAAAGTTCTCGATACCTGCTTGCTCTCCTTTCACCTCTTCTTCCACAACCCTTACGATTTTCATCATTTGGTACCTGTTCACCAGATCGAATGTATGCAGCCTCCTCCGGATATCCAGTTGCAATCCACTCATGAAATATCCCATAAATTGTTCTTCCAGTAAACGACCCATTTGCGACGATATGAATTTGAAGGACTTTATGTATTCTTCAACTGTATCATTTTGTCGCAAATCTAAAAGTTCTTCGAATGGATTCTGAAGCCGCCTAGCTCCATATCAATCTATTAAAGCTCTCTTAAAATTTTCCCAATTCAATTCTACCTCCATCTTTCAGAAGGTTAAATCAATGAATGGTTGATCCTTCCATACTTAGGAGAGCCAGTTTGATTTTCACCTTTTCTGAGGTATTATGAACCTTAAAATATACTTCCGCTCTAGTAATCCACTCCACAAGGTCAGACCCATCAAACGTGGGCAGTTCAACCTTACGTACCAACATCTTATATTCCTCCATATTATCAGAGGAACGCTCCATCGAGATGGGTTGTTGAGGATGCTAATTATTCCTTTCACCAGCCATAGTTTGCTCCCTTCTTAAGGTATCACTCTCCTGTCCTTCTTTTGGTCTCTTACCCATTGTCTTGCTAATTCCCAGCAGCAAAGCTTGCTGCATTTCCCCCATTGCCATCCTCATAGATGATTGAATATCCTCTACTCTAGCCTCCATATTAGCCATACGAGATTCCATCAAATCCACTCTATTGGACATCTTTGGGGGCATCAATATTGATCTTTCTAAATTCTTAGTTCCCCAAAAGAAAACTGATTCTCCCTTCCTATATTTGGCAGGTTAGACCAATAATAGAAATTTAGCTTCATAAACTAGAGAAAGTGTGTTATTGAACAGATAAAAGGCACTCTATTGCTATTACAAGGGTTATTCCACATGACACCCCTTCCAGAGCTTAAATGCTCCCCAAAAATAAGGAAATTCTTTCTTTCTACAATATCTCCCTTCTTACTTTCCAATCCCTCTCCCCTTTCCCTCTTTGCATCAAAACTAACTACTGAGGCCATTCTGTTACATCCCAACCCTTGCGCCAACTCAGCCACTAACTAACTAACTAACTAACTCACTTCTCTCTGCCCCCCTTTCTTTCCCCTCGAGTATACTCTTTGTATCCTAGGCTTATTTACGTCTCTGTTATTCTCCCTCCTTCCTGAATTACCCTCGAACACATTGGTCGTAACATATGCCTAGCTTGTTACAAAGATAATCAACCCGAGTTCCATTTAAAGCCTTTGTAAAAGATCTCCTAGTTGTTCCCTAGTCTTCATATATCATATAGAAACCAAATTTTGTTTTACTTTTTCATGAACAAAATGACATTCAATTTCAATATGCTTAGTTCATTCATGTAATACAAGGTTAGAAGTTATATGAAGAGCAACTTGGTCATCATAACATAAGTTTGGTAGCATTGAGTGTTTGAGAATTTCAGTCAAAAGATGATATATTCACATTATTTCACACACAGATTGAGCAATATCTATATTCTGATTTGGCACTTGAGCACGATACAACATTTTGTCTCATGCTTTTCCATTATATCAAATTTCCTCTAATGAAAAAATAATAACCTATTGTTGATTTCTAATCATTCTTGGATCCTGTCGACTCTTCATTTAAAAAGCACTCTATACGAATGTGGCCATGATTTTTATATAGTATACCTCATCTAAGAGCTCCCTTCAAGTAATGCACGATTTGTTATGAAGCGGCGTGGTGATCAATTATTGGAGAGGTCATAAATTGACTCACAATCCTGACAAAGTAAGCAATATCAGGATGAGTTATCATAAAATAATTTAGTTTTCCATCCAATCTCTTATACTTATCAGGACCTTCAAACAAATATCCATAATTTGTTAGTTTTAAATTAGGTGTCACAAGAGTACTACATGGTTTAGCCCCTAATTTCTTGATCTTATACAACAAATCAAGCATATATTTTCTTTGAGATAAGAAGATACCTTTCTTATTCCTTGTCACCTTGACTCCTAAGTGGTACTTTAGCACTCCCAAATCCTTCATTTGAAACTGGTTGTGAAGAAACAATGTCAGAGATGAAATTCTCATGACATCACTACCTATAATATCAATATCATTCACTTACACAACAAAAATGATAATGTTGGATGTGGAGTGCTTATAAAAGACTGAATGGTCATACTTACTCTTGCTCATTCCGAACTGTTCAATTAAGTGACTATATTATTTTAAAGTAGAATAAGTCTATTCTATCTTTTACTTGAATAGGTTATAGGAAAATATATACAGGAAAGATCCCTAGAATATATCCTGGAAATTAGGGATATACACACTCATACAACTAATTCTAGAATATATATATATATATATAGTTAATTAATAATCTTTTCCTATAAAATCCTTAACTAATTATTTCATATGCATAATACCGATGCTCCCCTGCAAGTTAGTGAATGAATGTCTTTCATTCCCAAATTGCTAATAAAGTCTTCAAAGGCTATCCAAGGCAATCTTTTTGTCAAAACATTAGCTATTTGTTCCTTTGATAAGATGATCGGCATGCATACTAGGCCATTATCCAATTTTTCTTCTATAAAATGTCTGTCAAATTCCACATGCTTAGTTCTGTCATGTTGAACACAATTGTATGCGATGTTGATTGCAGACTTATTATCATAGTGTAATTTCATTTGACCTTCCCATTTAATTTTTAAATCATTAAGAACTATTTTCAACCAAAACAACTTGCAGACCCCTAAAACCATGGATTTGAATTTTAATTATATATTTGATCTTGCCACAACATTCTGTTCTTTGCTCTTCCACGAAACCCGATTTCCCCCTTAAAAATAAAGTATCCTAAGGTTAATCTTCTGTCTAGTAAGGAACTTAGTTAATTTGCATCTGTGTAGGCTTCCATTGTAATCTTTTCTCCTCTTTTAAATAAAATTCCTCTTCCTACCTTTCAGATACTGCAAAAATTCAATGTATAGCCTTGAGGTGTACTTTGGGCTTATACATAAATTGAATTAGTACACTTACTGCAGAGGCAATGTTTGGTCTTGTATGTGTTAAGTATATTAATTTTCCTACGAACCTTCAATAGGCTCCTTATCTATTGCTTGATCATGTGGTGCATCACTTAATCTATGATTGAACTCAATTGGAGTTGCCCCCTTATCGTCATGTTTCTTTCAACAAATCCAACCCAAATTTTTGTTGTGAGATGAATATACCTTACCTTGAACGTGCAATCTCAATTCTTAGAAAATATTTCCACTTTCTTAGCTCCTTACCAAATTCTTATAATAACTTTTACTTTAACACCAACATTTCTTCTTTATCATTTCCAGTGACTATGATATCATCTACATACACCAATAGTAGTTTTACTCCCCCAAATTTTAAATCTTTGATAAATAGGGTATGGTCTCCGTGACTTTGCTTATACCCGAATCTTATCATAGCCTTAATGAATCTCCCAAACCATGCTTTTGGTTACTATTTTAGTCCATAAAGGGCCTTTTTCTTAATTTGCAAACCAATCCCTTTTATGATTCAAGTCTAGGAAGTTGTCCTATGCATAATACCGACATTTTTCAAACATTGCACGAGAACTTTATTTTAAAATATATAGAGATCTTCGAAGGTGGCACATTTTCACGTAAGGATTAGCAGGTCTAAAACCTAGAGCAGATAAGGTAGAATCATTTGCTAAAATGACTTTGGAAGGAGAGTTGTGGGGTTTAAAGGTTGAAAGAAGATTAGGGTTACTTGTCATATGATTATTAACACTAGAATCAATGACCTATTGAGTGTTGGAGGAGGAAAGGAGGCACTTATTGGGATTACGTATCATAGTAATAGCACTTATAAGGTCAGAGGAGCTCTGCAGTGCTTCTTACTAATGGAATTTAGCGAATTCATCTGCTGAGACTAAGACTGTTTGCTTTGAAGATGTGTTTGAGTGTAGTAGAAATAGTCACAATACGAGTTAAGTGAGATTTTTGAGACTTATTATTTTGTAGCTTTTAACATGTGCGTTTGATATGCTCAGTCTTATGACAATAGTGACCATGATTTTGCTTTTCCCAACCTACTGTATTGCCTCCTTTATTCTGATTCTAATTAGAAAGCCTTCCATTGTTATGACTGATAAGAGCATTAGAAGCCTGAGCTGATGGAGGAACAATAATACTATTCATTGTGCCAACAACTTTGGCGAATACTTCATTTAGAGAGGCAATTCTTGTACTGAAGTGAATTTGGGACTTTGCTGTATCAAATTGAGAATTGAGGCCAGCCAAAAACTCACAGCTATGGTTTTCCCCCGTTTAGTTTGTTGTACTTTGATATTAGGACTAAAAGTTAGCAAGATATTTGGTTCTTCATAATCCTTTTTAAAATTCATAAAATAGGTTTGAAGAGACTAATAATGTTGTTTAGCCCGATATAAATTCTTACAGACCATATAAATATAAGAATTATTTTATTTTCCCAAGTACAGAAACTCCAAATAATCTGTTAATTCTGTAACATACTCACGATGATTAATCATGCTGACTACTTCCATGTCCATTGAATTCTGAATTTGCAAGAAGAGTCTAGCATCATCTTTCAACCATTCCTTTCTTGCGCCATCAATTGATAGATCATCTCTAAGGTGATCATCTTTGGAAATACTGCACAAATAAATCCTAATTGACTTGCTCCAATCCAAATACTTAGGACCTATCAACTTATCTTCAGTAATCTTCGGCATTACTGGAATAACGCTAGTAACCACAGTTGATTTCTGCTCATCAACCATATTAAAATATATATCTAGACAGATATATCAAAATGGCTTGGTAAATAAATCTAAAAAAGTTGTAGTGAACCACACCAAATGATTAATATTTTAAGTCACCAACTGAGAAGCCCAATTAAAACTAAGTCACGAGATAGGGGATAAATTCTCGGTTTGTTACGATTTTATGTTTCAAACCGTGATATATGCTAAAAATAAGTGGGTGTGCTGGGTGTAGGACACCCCGCCAACAACATTGGCAGGGTGGGAGGACGTGTGCACCACCCTGCCTTGGGGAATGGCGGGGTGGGCTACCTCACCATTGTGAATGGCGGGGTGATCCTAGGTGTGCATGCCAAGGTGTCCACCCCGTCGTTTACAATGGCGAGTGGACCCTAAAATGGACCTGCCGCAGGCTTTGGGTAGGCTGTAGGCTTACCTGCACCCCTGTCGAGAGCCAGCAATAATGCTGGCTTTGATATCACCTCGCCATTATGAATGGCAGGGTGGTCAGGAGCTAGCAATAATGTTGGCTGCTCTACTGCCTTATATAAGCAATAGCACCGAAGAGTTGCTCTTCGGTGCTTCTTCATCCTCTTCGGTGCTGCTGAAATCTTCAACTTTTTTACAATTCTTCAATTTCAAAACAATGGCCTCTTCTTCACAATGACATATTCGATTTTGCTTTTATTGGGGGGGAGAAATATGTTAAGATTCTCAGGGTTTTGTTTTCTACAATCCCCAACATCCACAAACAACCCTAGCAGTTAGGTGAAAGATCTATTTCATTGAGTTGGTGGCCAAAATATACAAGTTGATGCAGCTCGACCAGAATGCATATACGCTAAAATTAAGTATGCGAAATCCACAAACAGGTTGAGCAACACGACTGATGGGCGATGATGATCTGCAACTCATTTATTACTTTGCAGAGCAGATGCCCAAGTTTGAAACATAAATTTATATCAAGATGGAGCAAATTCATTTTCAACATAGTGAGGCGACTACATCCGAAACATTTGTGCTTCAGTTTTCGAATTTCGAAGTCATGCCAACATATGAACATCAAACAGATGATGAAAATGTTGATGACTCTGATATTGCTGATAGTGATTACAATCCAAATTCTGAAGATTCAGAGTCAGAGTCATTCTATGACTCTGATTATGATTCAGAAGATTGTTTAGAACATGATCAGGCAGAGACCAGCTATCAACCTGTCAGCGTAAATGTGGAATGACAACAAATTTATCTTTCGACAGCATTTGAATGGCCATATGAAATTGGAAATGCTCTAAAATATGATGCTACATCGTGAGTGTATTATAGCCATCACATGCGTGTTTGGAATAAAAGCGACCTTAACATTACTGAGGGATTCGTTGATAAACTAGCAAAACTAAAACAACACCAAGCAAAAGACGAAGTAATGCCAACCGCAAAAATGAAAACCTGCAAAATAGATGATGAAGAAGCACTGAAGAAAGCAAATTTAAAGAAGCACGGAAGACCTTCGGTGCTTCTGCCTTATATAAGGCAGTGCTGCTGGCTCCTAGCCATCCCACCACTATGAATGGCAGGGTGGGTGCAGAGAGCCAGCAATAATTCTAGCTCTCGGCAGGGGCTTGGCAGGTGTGCAGAGTAGGCTGCACTCCTGCAGCCTACCACCTCGCCATTAAGAATGACGGGGTGGACTGATAAAGGCTGCAAAGCCTCCAGCCCACCCCCCATTCTTAATGGCGGGGTGGCCCCCCATCCCGTCATTAACAATGGCGGGATGGCCACGTGATCCGGCCATGTGGCCGCATCCCGCCATCCTGCATGGCGGGGTGGACACGTCGGTCCATGTGTTCCACCCCGCCAACAGGAGTGGTGAGTTGGTTTAGATCCTGCCAAATTCGTTGGCGGGGTGTCTTACGTCTGACCAACCCTGTCTATTTTCTCCCATTTAACGGATAGAAAAATTATTTTATCCTAGTATGAGAATTTAGCTCGTGATAGGGCGAGGGATTTTGTGACAACCCTGAATGAAAATTCCAGTAACAAGAAGAACTAATAATCACAAACAATGGCAAGGAGAAACAAATCAAGCAGGAACAAAAGCAATGCCAACAAAGCACTGGAGTTCTATGACAATCGGATGAATCAAAAACCTAATAACCACAGAAAATATAAATTAGTAATTTGTGACAAACCAAATGTAGAACCCAGAAACATTAGAGAGTTGAAGGAGCATTAGTAAGAAGAGGATAGATTTAGCTACAAACAGCAGCAGTACAGGGAACTAAACCTTCAGAAACACCAATAGGAAGGAGTTGATGCTCGAGAACTTGGCCGGAGGTGAGGGTGCTGTTGCATGTGCTTAGAAGTGCCGATATGTGGGGAAAAGACTGGAAGCTTTGGAAAACGCATGTGATGCATGCGCAGAGCTTTTGGCAGTCAGATTTCAAGGGGTGGTGCGCTGGTGAGTGACACTTCCACTGGCACCGACGTTGAGATCAACAGGTGTGAATCAGAGCTTATTTGCTCTATATTTCTTTTATTAGAGATTGTAGTATATATATACATGAATAGGTTTACAGAATAGGATAGAAAAATCTGTACAGATATGGAAATATAATCCTAGG
>JAOSBN010043012.1:0-15220 GCA_027563595.1 Erythroxylum suave
CTACTTTGATGTCTACATCGTCCTTTGCTTTGTTGATTGCTTTGATGTCTTTTATTTGTCGTCTTCTTCAATAATAGCAGTGGGAGATTGAGGTTCAGCTGTCGTTGGCTGTGAAGTAGTAGCACAAAATTGACAGTGATGATTTTTATGACCTTGCATATGCCTGCAGAGAGCTTGCTTCCAAGAATTATTTAATGGAGCAAAGATGCCGTCAAACTGATGGAAAGGCTACATGAATTGCTTGAATATTTGTAATGTTTCTGGAAGAGTTGGTTGTCGGTAATTAGAGACCATTAAGGTATTATAACCTTTGTAGTTGAGACGATACAATGAGTCAGAGTCGACCCAGAGTAATTGCTAATATAGGCTTTCTAAACAATTGAGATTAATTTGATTGATTAAATCCCAATCAACGGTATGATTTGGTGGAATATCCATATATGGGTAAGAACCGTTGCTAACTCCAATAGTAATGAATGCTAATTTAGTAACAAGAATATCTGCATCATAAGCTGTATCTTGAGCTTTGAAAATATGATAACTACTCCAGATTTTCATATAGATTTCACGGTCTTTGGCAAATCTATCCTTATATCCTCTGACAGAATGTCCGATGATATGACTGGCTTCTTTATGCCAAGCATCGTAGATCCCTGCCATAGGACCATTATAAATAACATAAACCTTTGCTTTTGCTTCATCTGCTTGTCTTTGAGGTTTGGTTGAAGTAATTTGTTGAGGAGTGATAGGGGCATGAGTGATAGTGGTAGCTATAGGTTGACTTGGTTCGAAATTATCTGGTTCAGATTTGAGATTTTGTTTGATTACTTGGATAGTGGTTTTGAGCTGGTTTATTTCTTTAGTGAGGGTGCCAATGATCTGTTGACGGTTAAATAGTTTGGCTTCTTTTAGGGCTAGTGCTTTTTCTAGGTCAGTTATAACTGCTTCCATTCTCTGGTTAATATATCTGCAAGAAAATTGTCAGAAGATTTGATATAGTGAATAGAAAATTGATACTGATTTAGTTCAAGCTACCATCGGATTAGTCTTCCTTGATTGTAGTTTTCTCGGATATTATATCTGAGAAAACCACATAAATATTTTGAATCAGTTTGTACTTGAAAAGTAATGGGTAATAAATCAATTCACCATTTTCTTAAAGTTTTGAGACAGGCTAATGTTTCTTTTTCATGAATAGGATATTTGTTGAGGTGTTATTGGTATAGGAATAGTGTTGGATTTGGTAGAACTAGGCTGATTTATAGATGTAGTTTCCGAAGTTTCTGGTTCACTTTTGAGGTTTTGCTTGAGTACTTGGATGGTAGTTTTCAGCTGGTTAATATCCTTGGTGATTACTCCAATGAGCTGTTGTTGATTTATTAACTCACTTTCTTTTTGAGCTAATGCATTTTCCAGATTGGCTATAACTGCTTCCATTCTCTAGTGAGTATATCTGCAAGGAAGTTGTCAGAAGATTTGATATAATGAATAGAAAACTAATATTGATTAAATTCAAGTTGCCATCTAATCAATCTCCCTTGATTGTATTTGGCTCTGATATTATATCTGAGAAAATCACATAAATATTTAGAGTCAGTTTGTACTTGAAATATAACGGGTAATAAATCTATTCGCCATTTTCTTAATGTCTTGAGATAGGCTAATGTTTCTTTTTCATGAATAGGATATTTGCATTCTGAGGGATTAAAAGTCCCATTGATATATTTGCATAAATATGTTTGCTTTTGATCAGGGGGTTTTGCCAAAAGGCAACCTGCCCATGTATCATTGCTTGCATCAGTCTGAACGATAAGTGCATCTTGGGGAAGATAGTTATATAATGATGGTAAATGTGTACATAAAGCTTTGAGTTTCCTCATTGCTTTGGTATCTGCATCAGTCCATTCCCATTGTTTTTTAGTACTGCATTTCTTCTTTAAACATTGTCTTTCTTTGGCTAAATCAAGAAGAAAACCTTGGTCAGAAATATAATTTAAAAGTCCTAAAAACTGTTGTATTTGAATTCTGTTTGTTAATTAATCAGGAAATTGTTGAACTTTTTCTAATATATTTGGTTGTAATTTCAAATAGCCATTAGAGAATTCAATTCCTAAATATTCTATATGTTATTGTGCAATTCGTGTTTTTTTCTTACTTAATATTAATCCTTTATCACTACAACGTTGAAGAACAAGTTTTACCTTTTTTAAATGAGCGAGTTTATCTTGATTAGAATAAATAATAATATCATCAATATATACGAAAGTAAAATCTTCTAAACCTACAAGATTATTATCCATAAATATTTGATAAATGCTTAGGGCTTGCTTTAAAGACATTCCATTGATAAAGTTTTCGTGGAGCACATGTAAAGGCTGTTAATGGTTTAGTATTCTCATGTAATCTTAATTGCTAATATCCTGATTTTGCATCTAGTGTTGTAAACCATTTATGTCCTTTTAATTTGTTAATTATATAATCTTTTCGAGGTAATTTATATGCATCACCAATGGTAGCTTCAATTAATTTTTTATAGTTGATAATCATTCTTCTTTTTCCTCTTTTTTGCTCGGCTGCATTATTAACATAAATGGCTGGAGCTGAATGTTTACTAGTACTTGGACTGATTAAATTTTTTGTAAGTAGATCTGTGCATTCTGTGATAAATTCTTTAACATCAATTTGTGAATAAGGGATGTTATTTCGAACATTAACTTCTTGTGTTGGATCTTTTAATTTTATTTCAATTAATTGATCATTATGATTTTTAATTGGATCTAAAGGGTTTTCACTACAAACATTGTCTAGAAGGGTTTCTATTTCTAATTGAATGTTCATATTGTTAAGAATATAAAAATGAAATGAATCTAATTGAGAATTAATTTGATGTAACTTTTTATAATAGGTTAAATGATAAATAGGAATTTTAAGAATAATAGATTTCTGTTGTAAAGATTGAATTACTGGAGTTCTTAAAGTAATGTAGTGTAAATATTGACAGAAAGGATTATATAATTTAAGAAAATTATTACCTAAGATTAAGGGTAATCCAGATTCTTGTTGATAGGGTATAGGGAAAGTATATTTTTCTATTGTAAGATTATTATAATAGCTTACATACCATATATATTTAAAGCTTTCATCTGCAATTCTTATTTGAACTAGTTTTTCTAACTTTTTCCAATTAGTTAAAACTTGTTTTGAAGCAATACATATTGTTGCTCCTATATCTATATAGGCATTAATTTAGTTTTCTGAATCTGTACTTGAATAAAAGTTGTATTGGGATTTGCTCGAGGATTCTAAGCTGTCTGTATAAGATTCATATTTATAAATAGAAGAAACGGTTGAGTTAGATTCATAGTCAGATTTGATTGGTTCTAAATTGTTTAAAAAGGCAGTGTTTAGTATATTAAGTTTAGCTTTATACTGAGCATTTTTTCTTTGTGGGCATTGATTTGCATAATGTCCTTCTTCTTTACATAACCAACATTTACATTGTTTCTTTCCTTGTGGGTAGTCTTTTTTCTTTGGTTTAAATTGTCTATATTTCTTTCGTCTAAAATATTTTTTTGCAAGGAATGAAAGGTCGTTTTCTATAATAATTTTTGGGTATCTTTTCCATCTATGTTTTCTTAAAGGTTTAAATGGTTTGTTTCTTTTTATATAAGTGGAACAACTATATTTTTGTGGTACTTCTGCATTTTTAGAACAACATAATTGAAGACTTTTATGTTTTATAGTTTTTCGTAATTGTGATTCTAAACATTGCTCGGCTAAATATCGTTGTGTAGTTGTGATAGCTCCTCCTAAATTATGTGCTATTTTATTTTCTCCTACGAGTTTTTGAAATCTTTCTTCTACTTTTTGGTTAAAAGGATAGGGTAATTTTTGAATAAAAATATAAGTATATATCTCTTGTTCTCTTCTTGTTAGATTATAATAATATTTTTTAAATTCACATATATAATTTTCTAAATGACAAAGGTCACATATTTTCATATTCTTAAGATGTCGAAGTGCATTTAATTTTTCTTCATCTGTAGTTAATTGTCTATGTTGGATTAAATCTTTTCCGAGAAATTCTTTAAATATTTCAATGGCTATGGCATGAAGGGTAGTACTATCGTTAGTTGCTTCTTTATAGTGAGGTGTATTTGTTAAATAATCTTCATTATCTAATAAAAATTTTTGTACAACTCCACTTGTTTTATAAGTAATAAAATGCCATAAAGAATTTTTATTAATTACATCACCAAATGGTTTTTCAATTTGTAATAATAACTGTAATTTATTTGTCCAATGTAATATAGCTTCTTCGCGATTTATAACGCAATCTAAATTTAACGTATTCTCTGATCCTGTTGTAATAAATTTAGGTGTATATTCAATTGGATATTTTCGTATTTTTGAACCTCTTTTATAATAACCTTTTTCATTTAGAAAATCATCTGAAGTCCATTGCCAAGTATATGAATCTTGATCCTGACTATCTTTTTTACGTTTATCACCACTGATATGTTCACGTTGTATTGTTTCTTTTTTTAAATTAGGAATATCTTTATCTTTATTTTTACTACTTTCTAGTGAATCATGTTGTTCTGTATAAATCTCATCGTCTAATTCATAAGCATGAATGATTTCATCTTTTTCTGTAATTTGATTTATTTGATTATTAGATTGAAAGGTTAAAATATGCATTAATTGTGTAATTTCTTCTAATAGATTATGAATATTTTGTTCTACTAGTTCTAATGATTCAATATTAGAATCTGAAATATCTATATTGGAGTTTTCCGTGGCCTTATTATTTTAATAGTTTTGAGTTTAGGCTCTGATACCATTTTTATCGAGCGTATTTCTTTTTCTAGATTTTTAATTTCTTGATTTTGATATGTATTTTCATGTACTAATTCTTTTATTAATGTTACTAATTGAGATTGTTTTTGAACTAATTCGGTTAATTGATATTCTAATTGTTGATATTGTTCTTTAATAATATATAATTCTTGACTTATACAGTATGTTTTAAATATGATGTTAAATCAGAGATTTGATTTTGTAACGTGTCTAATTTTCTAGAAGTTTCTATAATAGAATGTAAAACAGATGGATTAGTAATTGGTATATCTTCAGATTTTATTTGAAAAGGTCTTTCTATTCGTGATGATTGAGAACGAATTAAAGCTGTTGTAAATGTAGATGATGAATTGTCTGAAAAAGAATGTCTAGTGTTAACAGGGTATTGAATAGTGGATAATGTTCATAGCTTTGTTCTGAAATTAGTACCTACTTTAGCTACATCTTTAAAAAGTTGATCGATATAAATTTTATCTGTATTTTTAAATTCAACACTATGATGAGAATTTGTGAGTGCATAACTAATCTGATAAGTTATAGAGAAGGGATATTGTCTTGAAGTCATTAAATTTTCATTGTAAAATTTATATGCAATAGTTATTTTGTCTTCTAAATCTTTAGATATTAAAGGTAATCCTAATTTTAAACGGGTGTTAAATTTTATTTTTTCATAGGCTAAATTTCCATTCATTATTCCAATTATTTGGTCATTTAAGTTTTTCATTCGTTCATCTAATATTGCCATTCGTATGGGTGAATCAATACCTTCTTGAAAAGTAGATTTTAATAAGATTTGAATAGTAGAAAGATGTATATATCGTATTTTATTTCATTTTTCTGTTGGCAATTTTTGTAAATGCCTTGAAATTTGTTCTTGATTTATTAAATTAATTCGAATGTGTCCATTACATTGACCTATTCTTATCAGTGTTTCATGAATAATTCGTCCGAAATAAATAATATTTTATCTGTTAATTAATTTATTAAAAATGGATGTTTTATGTATATCTTGTCCGTCTTTCAGATTTAATTGAGTTTTAGCGATTTTAGTTAATTTATTACTAGATAAAAGTGTATCTATATGGAAAGTTCCAGTTGATTCATGTAATTCTAAATTGTCTACATCTAATATTGTACTATCTTTTTTATTTTCAGGTGATTCAATCATATTTATGCCACAAGCTATGTAATTTATGATCGGAGAGGATTTGTTCAATTTGATTTAATTCATTTGTATAAAATTAATGTAATTGTCTAGCAGAATCTATTTCATCTTGTATGGGTTGTAGAGTTTGGAGGTTATTAATTATTGTTCTAAGATAATTATATTGATTTGTCCAATATAGTATGTTGTGAAAATGATAATATTTCATATATTCTAGATCTTCTATCTACTTTTCTAATTGTTGACAAACACAACAATTAGAAGTTTGACAGATAGAACAATGATAATAATGATAATAATATGATGCCATACTTATTCTAAATTATGGTAGTCTATATCTGGATTGAATAGTTTATCTAAAAGATGTTCAAATAGAATAGTACGACGTTGTCTATATCCAAAAAATGCATAAAAATAATCAGATAATTCTCCAGGGTGAATAAAAGTAAAGATACAAGCACTTAAATAAAAAATAAAGAAATGTAAGAGAAAACGGAAGAATTGAATAAATGGTAATAAGACATAAATACAAAGAATGAAGAATAATTTCATGATTTATCACGTTGTATAAATTCATTTAATTTGTCAATGATATGAGTAATGAGTTCAATTTTTCGTTCATATTCTTTTATACTGGATAAATTATCCATTTCGTGATCAAAGCTCAGATCTAAATGTATAATATTAATATAATGATCTAAATTTCCTTTTAATTGTTTGATTTTATTCCGAGGTTCTTCAAGTTTTGTCATATATAGTCCTTCACCTATTTGTCTAATATATTCGTCTTCCATTTAAGCGATTAATTGAGAAATTTCTTGAAGATCTCTCTGTAGATTTTGTTTAATATTTGCTTGAATATGCTTGATTATTCAAATTGTAAATTCTAATTGAAAACTGAGTTGTTGATTGTTAACTTCTTGAGCTTTAGCTAGTCGACTTTGATATTTATGAATCCATTGATTATTGATTGTAATCAGTTTTCAATGATAATTAATTTGTTCCTTTAGATATATCTTGCGTTTAAAATATTGGAAATGAGTTACTCGTTCCATTAGAAAGAAAATTTTATTATAATACTAAGATAGAGTATATAAAACAGAGTAATGTAAAACAAAGTACAATTTTAATCAATAAGTTTAGAAATTCGATCGTGATATAGATTTCTAAAATCTCGAGTGATTTGTTTTAAGAGAGTCATTTGTTGTATAGAAGTAACAGTATCAATCATTTCTGCATAGCTGTGTGCATGTTGACTATTATGAGCTTTTTTATTACGTGCATGATATTGAATGAGTAGTTCATCTATCTGTTCTTCACGATCATACATATCTTGAATGTCTCGTTTTAGTGTTCGTTTTTGCTCAAAAAACTCATGATTGATACAAAGGGAAATAAAAATATAAATAGGATGTGATAACAAAAACAAACAATATCTTAAATCTCATACCTGGTTTGATCTCAAAGCTTAGACGCCAACTCAGGCTAGTAGCAGGAGAGATAGGAAGAGGATATGAGAGAGTAAGTAAGTTTATTTCGTTATATCAAAGGAGTAGAACGGGTTACATTATATACACAAAGCAGAGATATAAAGGACAAACTTATGCTAGCTGGCCAAATATAATGGCCGACAAAAGTAAAAGTAAAAGGAAATAATATCTAATAATGTACATATACGACAAAAGGAAAAGCAGATTCCCTTTGTTGTTGCTGACCTTGGATGGGTCTACATGGTATCACTTCAGTTGTCTTCTTGCTTTGATTTTATTCCTCTATGATTGCTTCGAAAGATTCCTGCTCTTGTGAGGTGGAAGGGTAATAATAGCATTTGTGATTTTGATATCCTTGTACGTATTTGTTTGCATATGGCTTCTTTCCACATAGGATTGAGTGGTTCAAAGATTCCTTCCAGATTGTGAAATGGTTGTATAAATTGTTTGACCAAATGTAATGATTCTGGTAAAATTGGTTGTCTGTAAGAAGAAATCATTAGTAAATTATAACCCTTATAATTTATTCTGATTGTTAAGTCTGCATCAATTCTGAGTGCTTGTTGATAGAGTCCTTCGAGACAGTTGAGATTAAAATGGTTGATTAAATCTCAGTTGACCTGATGCTGGGGGGTGTATCAATATGAGAATAAGATCTATTACTTAATCCAATGGTAATAAATGCAATTCGAGATAAAAGGATGTCTGCATCTTTGATTGTATCTTGTGCTTTGAAGATAGGGTAACTGCTCCAAATTTTTATATAGATTTCACGATCTTTGACAAATCGTTCCTTGTAGTTTTTGATGGCTTGAATAAATCCAGTAGGAAATTTTGAGAGTATCTGCAGATTGAGTACATAAAGTGTGTCGATCAATCCACTCTGAAATAATAAATATGTTGTTAATGGATCTGCTTCTGGGAGAACAACTGCTTTTGGTCCATATCTGCCTCTATTTTGTGGACAGTAGTGAAACTTCTTGTGCTCTTCTGTCTATGTATTGATGTTTGCAAAACAGTCAAGAAACATTTCAGAAGTTAGTCTTCGTGCTTCGATCTGAATGGCTTTGGAGGGTATTGCATTAATCCTATCAAGATTAATTGGTTTTCCTAAAACCTACATTTTGGATGGAGATGGTGGTGGTGTTTTCAGAACTTGATTATATTGTGGTATGAAATTCATCTGTGGTTTATGTTCTACAAATGATTTTTCTGCTTCGGCTAGAGTTTTGAAACTTCGATGGATAATGCCTGCATGTCCTATTATATGAGTAGCTGCTTTGTGCCAACCATAGGACCATTATAAATAACATAGGTTTTGGCTTCTGCATCATCTGCTTGTTTTTTAGAAATGGGAGTAGAAGATGTCTGGGTTATTTGTTGAGGTGTTATTGGTATAGGAATAGTGTTGGATTTGGTCGAACTAGGCTCATTTATAGTTGTAGTTTTTGAAGTTTCTGGTTCACCTTTGAGGTTTTGCTTGAGTACTTGAAGGTAGTTTTTAGCTGGTTAATATCCTTGGTGATTACTCCAATGAGCTGTTGTTGATTTATTAACTCAATTTCTTTCTGAGCTAATGCACTTTCCAAATCGGCTATAACTGCTTCCATTCTCTAGTGAGTATGTCAGCAAGGAAGTTGTCAGACGATTTGATATAATGAATAGAAAACTGATATTGATTAAATTCAAGTTGCCATCTAATCAATCTCCCTTGATTGTAGTTGGCTCTGATATTATATCCGAGAAAACCACATAAATATTTAGAGTCAGTGTGTACTTGAAATGTAACAGGTAATAAATCTATTTGCCATTTTCTCAATGTCTTGAGACAGGCTAATGTTTCTTTTTCATGAATAGGATATTTGCATTCTGAGGGATTAAAAGTCCCATTGATATATTTACATAAATATGTTTGCTTTTGATCAGGAGGTTTTGCCAAAAGGCAACCTGCCTATGTATCATTGCTTGCGTCAATCTGAATGATAAGTGCATCTTGGGGAAGATAGTTATATAATGATGGTAAATGTGTACATAAAGCTTTGAGTTTCCTCATTGCTTTGGTATCTGCATCAGTCCATTCCCATTATTTTTTAGTACTGCATTTCTTCTGTAAACATTGTCTTTCTTTGGCTAAATCACGGAGAAAACCTTGGTCAGAAATATAATTTAAAAGTCCTAAAAACTGTTGTATTTGAATTCTGTTTGTTAATTGGTCAGGAAATTGTTGAACTTTTTCTATTATATTTGGTTGTAATTTCAAATAGCCATTAGAGAATTCAATGGTAAATGGTATTCACATATATCTCCAAAACATGGGTATACATTGTACAGATAACATTATATATAACTGTATTATCCTTGTATATGCATAAGCTATATCACAAAGTTCTAGGGCATATAATAGATATTTGAGTATATCATTTATATCATTAAGTTGTATAATTATACACTGTTATACTATATGAGAAGTACGTTTAGATTATATAAACATGGCTTATATATGACATGGTGTATTTAAATAAAGATCATGATATAACATGTATGTAATAGATACATTACAAAGTATATTTGATATACCACATGAATGTTATCTATCAATGTTGCATGTCCATTTATAATGTTGCATGGTCCATGTATAATGTCTAAAAATGGTATCAGAGCCTACAACTACAATAACGAAGCCTATTGAAATTATACGACCATGGAAAACACCAATATAGAAGAAATTACTAATATTGAATCATTGGAAACTGTTGAACAAAATATACATATTCAACTAGAAGAAATTACTCAATTAATGAATACTTTAACTTTTCATTCTAATAATCAAATAAACCAAATAACAGAAAAAGATGAAATTATACATGCTTATGAATCAGATGACGAGATTTATGCAGAACAAGATCCACCAGAAAGTAGCAAAAATAAAGATAAAGATATAAAACAAGAAACTATACAACGTGAACATATTAGTGGAGATAAATGCAAGAAAGATAATCAAGATCAAGATACATATATATGGCGATGGACTTCCGATGACTTTTTAAATAGACAAGGTTATTATAAAAAGGGATCAAAAATAAGAAAATATCCAATTGAATATACACCAAAATTTATTACGACTAGATCTGAAAATACTTTAAATATAGACTGTCTTTTAAATCTTGAAGAAGTAATTTTAAGTTGGACTAATAAAATACAATTATTATTACATTTGGCGATATAATCAATAAGAATTCTTTATGGAATTTTATTACCTATAAAACTAGTGGAATTGCACAAAAATTTTTATTAGATAATGAAGAATATTTAAAAAATACACCCCATTATAAAGACTCAGTAACTGATAGCAATACATTTCATGCGATAGCAATAGAAATCTTTAAAGAATTTATTGGAAAGGATTTAATCGATCATAGACAACTCACTACAGATACAGAAAAAATAAATGCTCTATGGCATCTTAATAATATGGAAATATGTAATCTTTGTTATCTAGAATCTTATATATGCGAGTTTAAAAAATATTATTACAATTTAACAAGGAAAGAACAAGAGATATATACTCATATTTTTATTAAAAAATTACCTTACGCTTTTAATAAAAAAGAAGAGGAACGATTTCAGAAATTAGTAGGTGACAATAAAATAGCACATAATTTAGGCGGAGCTATTACTACTACACAAAGATATTTAGCTGAACAATGTTTAGAATCACAATTACGGAAAACTTTAAAACATAAAAATTTACAATGGTGTTGTTCAAAAAATGCAGAAGCACCACAAAAATATGGATGTTCAACATATGGTCAATCTAAACGCATTAAAAATTATTGACCATTTCGACGATATAAATGGAAAAGATATCCTAAAAATTATTATAGAAAGAGACCTTTTACTTGTAAGAAATATTTTCGAAAGAAAAAATATAGACAATTTAAACCTAAAAGAAAAGATTGTCCTCAAGGTAAGAAAAAATGTAGATGTTGGTTATGTAAAGAAGAAGGTCATTATGCAAATGAATGTCCACAAAAGAAAAATTCCCAGTATAAACAAAAAGTAAATATTTTAAATACTGCTTTAATAAACAATTTAGAACCAATAGAATCTGACTATGAAACTGATTCAACAATTTCGTCTATTTATAAATATGAATCTTATACAGAAAGCTCAGAATCCTCAAGTAAATCTAAACACAACTTTTATTCAAGTACAGATTCAGAATAATAAAATTAATGCTTATATAGATACAGGAGCCACATTATGCATTGCCTCAAAACAACTTTTAAATAATTGGAAAAAGTTAAACAAACCATTACAAATACGAATAGGAGATGGAAGTTTTAAATATATATGGTATGTAAGTTATTATAATAACATTATTATAGAAAATTATACCTTTCCAATACCATCCATATACCAACAAGAGTCAGGATTACTTTTAATACTTGGAAATAATTTTCTTAAATTATATAATCCATTTTGTCAATATTTACATTACATCACCCTAAAAACTCCAGTAATTAATTCTATACAACAAAAATCTATTATTCTTAAAATTCCTATCTATCATTCTACTTATTATAAGACATTACAATAAATTACTTCACAACTTGACTTTCTTTAGTTTTATCTATTAAATAATATGAATATTCATTTAGAAATCGAATCACTCTTAGACTCAGTATGTAGTGAAAACTCATTAGATCCTATAAAAAATTATAATAATCAACTTATTGAAATCAAACTAAAAGATCCAACATAAGAAATAAATGTTTGTAATAATATCCCTTATTCTCAAATCGATGTTCAAGAATTTATCACCAAATGTGAAGATTTATTGACAAAAAATTTAATTACTCCTAGTACTAGCAAACATTCAGCACCTGCATTCTATGTTAACAATTCAGCTGAGCAAAAATGCAACAAACGACGAATGGTCATCAATTATAAAAAGATGAATGAAGCTACTATAGGAGATGCATATAAATTACCATGGAAAGATTATATTATTAATAAATTAAAAGGACATACTTAGTTTACAACCCTATATGCAAAATCAGGATATTGGCAATTAAGACTACATGAAAATACAAAACCTTTAACAGCATTTACTTTTCCTCCTCAAAAATTATATCAATGGAATGTATTACCCTTTGGATTAAAACAAGCACCTAGTATTTATCAACAGTTTATGGACAATAATCTTGCTAGATTAGAAGATTTCACTTTTGTTTATATTGATGATATTATTATTTAATCTAATCAAGATAAATTCGATCATTTCAAAAAGGTTAAAATAGTTCTTCAACGATGTAGTGATAAAGGACTAATATTAAGTAAGAAAAAAGCGAGAATTGCGCAACAGAGTATAGAATATTTAGGAATTGAATTTTCTAATGTATATTTAAAATTACAACCAAATATTTTAGAAAAAATTCAAAGTTTCCCTGATCAATTAAATAATAAAACTCAAGTACAACAGTTTTTAGGACTTTTAAATTATATATCAGATCAAGGATTCCTTCGTGATTTAGCAAAAGAAAGGAAATGTTTACAATTAAAATGTAGTACAAAGAGACAATGGGAATGGAATGATGTAGAAACCAAAGCAATGAGGAAACTCAAAGCTTTATGCAAACATCTACCTTCTTTATATAACTATTTTCCTCATGATGCACTCATAGTTCAGATTGATGCAAGCAATGATACATGGGCAGGTTGCCTTTTGGCAAAACCCCCTAATCAAAAGCAGATACATTTATCCAAATATATAAATGGGACTTTTACTCCCACAGAATGCAAATATCCTATAGACGAAAAAGAAACATTAGCCTATCTCAAGACATTGAGAAAATGGCGGATTGATTTATTAACTGTTACATTTCAAATACAGACTGACTCAAAATATTTATGCGGTTTTCTCAGATACAACATCAGAGCTAATTATAATCAAGGAAGATTAATCCGATGGCAACTTGAACTTAATCAATATCAGTTTTCTATTCATTATATCAAATCTTCTGACAATTTTCTTGCAGATATAGTAACCAGAGAATGGAAGCAATGATAGCTGATTTAGAAAGTGCACTAGCCCAAAAAGAAATTGAATTAGTCAATCAGCAGCAACTTATTGGAACCATTACCAAAGACATCAATCAGTTGAAAACCACTATTCAAGTTCTAAAACAAAATCTCAAAACAGAACCAGATACTCCAGAAACTAAACAAACAGCATCCACCTCTATCCAAATTTACGACCTCAATATACTCAGGTGTTAAAATCACCACCACCATCTCCATCAAAAATGCAATTTTTGGGAAAACCAGCCAATTTAGACAGGACTAATGCAATACCCTCCAGAGTTATTTAGACATAAGCAAGGAGATTGACATCAGAAATGTTCCTTGATTGTTTTCAAAATATTAATACTTGGACAGAAGGGCACAAAATCTTCCACTATTATCCACAAAATAGAGTTAAATTTGGACCAAAAGCAGTTGTTCTACCAGAAGCAGATCCACTAACCATATATTTACTCTTTTAAAGCGGATTAATTGACACATTATATGTACTCGGCATGCAGATTCTCTCAGAATTCCCAATTGGATTTATTCAAGCAGTCAAGAATTACAAAGAACGATTTGCTAAAAACTGAGAAATCTACATCAAAATATGGAGCAGCTACCCCATCTTTAAAGCACAAGATACTATCAAGGATGCAGACATCATTTTATCTTGAATTGCATTTATCACCATTGGCATTAGCAATGGAACATACCCTCATATGGATACGCCTCCTCATCATCCAGTCGATTGGGATTTAATTAATCAATTTAATCTTCATTGTCTAGAAGGTCTCTATCAGCAAGCACTACGAATTGATTCAGACTCCATGATAAGAACAAATTATAAAGGTTATAATTTATTGATGACCTCAGCCTATAGACAACTAGTATTACCCGAGACATTGCAGTTGGTGAAACAATTTATGAAACCATTCCACAATCTAGAAGGTATCTTCTCATATCTCAATACCATATGGAAAGAAGCACTATGCAAGCAAATGCAGGGATACAAAGATCATAAGTGTAATTATTGCCCATCCACCTCTCAAGATCACGAGTCAGAATCTTTGGAAGCAATAATTGAAGAATAACAAGCAGACAATAGGCAATTAATAGATTGACACAATGTAGGCCCGTGATGGTCACGAAAGCAGGAATCTCTACTTTCCCCCTTGTCGTATATGTACATTATTAATTACTTTTTCTTTTTACCGTTTTCTTTTAGAAAAGTTTGTCGTTTTTCACTATTTTCTTTTCAAAAGTTTTTCGGCCAATCAGATTAGCTGTTTGTCCGTAGTTAGCTCGTTTGCCTATATAATGTAACCTTCTCCGCTCTTAAAAGCACAACTAAATAAACTTTCTTGAAGTAAATCACACGTCAATAAGATACTTGTATACGATAAACTAGATACACAAGAAGGGGGGGTTGAATGTTGTATCCTCTTCGTAAATACAAATCAAAAGAAATAATGAGAACTTCTTGAACTTGTTAAAAATTATCGCAAAGTTTATACGAAAATTGTGATTGAATCAAATCGCAAATTACTTCTATAGTCACATTTAACAATAAAAAATAAACTGAAGTAAAAAGGGTAAGAGTATAGACACTGCGATTTTATACTGGTTCACCCCAAAC
>JAOSBN010043021.1:0-15220 GCA_027563595.1 Erythroxylum suave
TAGGATTCAAGCTGAAGGTCAAGATCTGAGATGTGACGAATGACATGTCACCTAAGGCGTTTGAGGGCAAGTCATCAAGACTTGGGGTTCTGTTGTACAATCCAGTTGACATGATTTTGGGGGAGGGGCAGGTCCCCAGGACGCATCAATGCATGAGCCCAATTTCCCAAGGTCCGGGCTCCATTTGCAAGTTTTGTAACAACATTTTTCAGAACTAGAGGTGTAACAGACAGAACAGATGAGGAAATACAGTCCCACCATTTCAACCACCGCCAATCAATGTTCAATCCACCCCCTTTTCTCACCGCCCAGTAAAAAGGCACTAAGTCCTAGAGTCACGAAACTCGAGCAGTTCTAAACTTCATTAGTTTTGGTCGCCCTGGTGTGACATCGCTCCTACGGCCATGGGATTCTCACATATTGCACTCAGGCGTCTCATGCTATTTTAATGCATTCGACTGCCTGCCGGCCCTACCAAGATTGCTCCCACAAAGTGCATGCAATCTGACTCACCTGACGAGACCGCAAGGCACACACGCTGCGTGCGCGTGTACGGATTCTCCACGTCTTCTGGACCTAGCTCTTGCCCTTGTGAATCTCATTGTATACTCAGTGTGTATTCATATCGAATTCAATTTACATTCGGTCTATCTTCATGTATTATTGACTTATAAAACTAGGTCAGAGGTCAAGTAATACTAAGTAAACATGCTCGTTTGTACTTGATATTAGCACTTATCTAATATCAGACACTTCTGATCTTCTTGAACCGCTCTTCATGGTATTCTAGATCTTCTCTACAAGTGCCAGTCGATTGCCTTTGTACTCGTCGGTAGTACTTTGGTCGACCTCATGTTAGCTTTCCTCCTGGCTGTCCCCATCTGCTTTGTGACTAGCTGTAATATCGGTGTACCAATCTCGTATATCTGATCTTTCTTGGTGTTGATATTCGATACTGATTCTCCTAGCCGCGGACATAAGATCTGCTGAGTCTGTGGAGATTGGTCGTGATGACATCCTGGTATGCGTATATTGAGCCAGTCTCAGCACGTCAAAGGAGATCGAAACAGATGTTGGTATTGTCACATACCTCGTCGATGGCCTGATGCTCTCCAGCAGACAGATCACGGACTACTATCGTTATCCGAACTTCTGAATACCTGTTACACGGACCTACCAGGATCGCTCGTTGATTGACGTAAACTGAGCATGTTGGACTTTCTGGACTTGTCCAACCATGGAGGACACCAGAACTCTGTACATTAAAACAGTGGCTTTACGCCTGATCAACAGATTCAAACGTCCTTCGATTGATATGACACACGTTTCGAGTAAGTCACAAACGAGTAGGCAGAGAAGAAAGGGCAGGACTTTCTTCAGGTTTGAATACTGTTCGACAACTATGACCTCCGTAAGCAACGAAGGAAGCACCTGTGATATTCACGACTTCACCACATTCCGCAAAGTTATTCCTGCCCATTTGCTTCGAAGACGTAGTAGTACGTAACCTCATAAGTCACCACCTCGACAAACCAGAGCATTGACACACCAACTGTCCCCTCCTCATGTATGTACCGTCACAGCTCGGTACCACGGGTCACGACGACCCTTACCGTACAGCATCATCTCACGTACGCACCGTCACGGGGGTGATCAAGCATCAAACCCTCCTCCCATCCCTCACATACTCCACCAAATCTCACCACAACGCTCAGCCGTGTCAAACTTCTAGTACACTCCACCATAAAGCACCCACACTCAAGCCCACCAGGCTCCCAACCCACCTTCACAAAGAAATGTAATTCACAGCACGGGACAGCCCAGACCAGGCCCACGACCGGCCTCACCGTCCACACTCCGGCCACCCCGAGCCCATAAAAGTCAAATATCAACACTTCACCCGCATCTCCATGAGTATAAGATCAGCGGTACATCCACTGTTCCACCGGACAACCCTTGCGGACTCTGTCCGGTCGAGAGAATCCACCGAAGTCGGAGACAGGGCGGTGTACCGTTGGAGGGTGTGGCCGTGAGTTTTCGGCCGTGTGGTCATGAGAATCCTTGGATGTGGTGGAGGGTGTTCCGGTTCGGATTTGGTTGGGATTGGAGAGGAGGTGCTGGGGACTTGGAGTGGGTGTCTTGTGATGTGAATGTTTATTGTGGTGTGTTTTATGTTGGTTCAGCATGCTTGATGGGGGTTGTCTACCGCGGACGATTTTTCACTCACTGGGTGCTCCACGTCGCTGCCGCCACAGTGTAGCTGGACATAAACTGTACAGTCGTATATCACTAGCAGAACAGCGTGGAGTTATATGATTCTGTGGAAGATGCATCGACAGATACTCTTGCAAGTTGAGAGAGGCGGCGGAGACATTGTGGCACCTGGTGATCGCAAAATTGTTGATAGTACATCGGCACCCAAATCACAAGACTTTTCGGGGAAGCTGGATCTCGCTGTTCATAGCTCCTCCTTCCAGCTGCTCTGATGAAAAGACCCAGGATGTTCACGTGTTGAGAGAATCTTGTTGAGCATCAAATAACCTTCCTGCCCCTATGAGCAAACAGAAGGGAGAGAAACGGATCGAGTCATGAGTTTGAATCTTTTACTTTGATTTTGTCTCCATCTATCCTATCTTCTAGCTATAGAATGGCCGTCAGGGATGTGTCTCCCATGTCTCATCGCGCCGTCCCCCCCATGACCCGTTAAGAAGTGTCTGTGTATCCCTTTTCCCTTGACCCGCGATAATTTTTGGCATTCATGACCAAACTCCGTTCCGTTTCTCATTAGCTTCATCTATGCAGCCGCAACGGACTCCCTCTCCAACACCATAACGGGATGTCTCTCCCATCCCTTCTCGAGGATGCCGGTCTTGGCCTTTAGGACCGGAGGAGCGTCCGCCATGAGCTGGTCGTGGGTCATGATGCGGGCGCCGTACAACCTCTTCATGTAGGCGAGGTAGGGCTCGAAGTCGAGATGGAGGGTGGTTGTGCAGTCGGATGCGAGGGAGATGTAGTAGCCCTTCTGGAAGGCGGAGCGGGCGGTGCTGTCGACGCAGACGTCGGTGTAGACGCCGAGCATGACGAGGTGCTCGATGCCCTTGGCGACGAGGTAGTCCTCGAAGCCGTCGCAGAGGAAGGCGTCGAAGTGGGCTTTCTTGTCGAACACCTTCTCGCCCGGGGCGGGTTCGAAGCCGTCAAACAGTGCTGCGCCCCATGTGCCATCGAGGCACTTGGGTTCCTTGCCAATGGCGGCGTCACGGGCGCGCCAGTTGTCGAGCTGGAAGGTCTTGTCGCCTAGGAAGCGCACATAGATGACCTCGTGGCCGTGTTGGCGTGCGTATTGGATCACTTGAGGGATGTTTTGGGCTGGGCCAGCCATGCGTCCCATGTCGCCACGGTAGTGTGCACCAATACCTTCAGAAGTGACAAAGTCGTTCTGGAAGTCCATGACGATAACTGCAGTACGCTTGTTCTGTGAGAAGTGTGTCGAAGCAGGGATGCTGGTTCCGTTAAGAGCCTTGGCCATAGAGGCATCTGTTTCTGTGGTGCTGAATGCTTCGACAACACGGTCGACGACCTCCTTGGTGTTGAGCTTACCACCTTGATCGCGGGTGCATGCCTTTATGCGAGCCATGTTGTGTAGAACACTGTCCATGCGGTCTTCAAGACCCTTGGCACCTCCATGGGCGTCGAGGATACGAGCGCAGGCTCGGATGGTTGCAGCTGGGTTGACAACTCCCTTGCCGCCAATGTCATCAGCTGATCCGTGAACGCTAGTTATATTTATCAGTGTACGTTCTTTGAATGAATCGGAGATTAACTCACGTTTGGTACTCGACAAGGTTATTCAAATCATCTCTCAGATAGACGTTCTCAGTGCATCGTGTCTCCTGCGCACCGTGGCCGAACATATTCAGAAGCATGACGTGCACTAGAAGATTGTTAGCATATGAGCCTGTGACAAAAAGGGAGAAATCTTACTGATATCGGCCCATTCGTTGCCTGCAATCATGATCTGGTTGCCCTGAAGACCGTATGCGAGAAGATTACGGTTGGCAGTATCTGGTTGGACAAATCCGATCTTGATGCCGTATTGCTCAGTCCACTCCTTAGCCCAAGCGCTCATGATGCCGTCGAACAAGTGAAACTTGTAGGTCATAACAACAGCGTCAATGCCCTTCTCACCCCACTGTTCTCGACCTCTGTCAATGGACCACTTGACGATACGTCCAGTCAGATCCTTGTAGAACTCACTTCGCTTAGCGACAGAGTTTCTGACGACATCATGCTCGTTGCTGCCAGTGTAGAAACCTTGAGCTTGATCACGGACGAGGAGTAATGAGCCAGTGTTCTGGGTGAAGCACTCAACCTTGACTGCCTCTTGGTGCTGACGGATGAGATATAATGACTGGGCGTTGATGGCAGTCTTGAACATGACATGCGCGTCTTGGGCCACGAGTTCTTTGCAGAACTCTTCATAGGCTTCCACGTCTTTATCTGTTTCCTGTTGAACGTAGCGCGGATCTGTGTTCTCCGGGCTGTTCGAATCTACATTAGCCAACATTCACATCGAAATGCTCAAGAGATAAGCTGGCATGACAGGGCAAAGCCATGATCGAGTTTTGGGATGACTCACTCCATAGAGAAGTAGGTGTGGTATGTTCGTGGCGATCGGATGATCTCAACGCTGGTATTGTATTTCTCAGCGAGGAAAGGCAGCATCTTCTCAAAGACAACTGCCAGTTCGTCACCTGTACCGTAGCCAACGGCAAGACCGACTTTCAAGGGTGATTGGGCCATGTTGGATGGAATGTGATAATGTACTGTTTGTGATAGAGATGGAATGAGATGATGAGATGATGAGATGGTAGATGGAAATTGTTACCTTCAGAGGGGGACTCTGTCGATTAATATACCTTCTGTGCTCACATTCGAACAAGTTCAACATCGAGCACCATATTGTTTCCGTCGCAGTTGATTCGTGGAAAAGATGCGCGCGGGATGTTGCTTCATGATACAAGTGTATAACAGGCAAGATCTGAAGCTCTCATCACATCTCCCAGTCTGATGACCAGACTAGTAAACAACTTTCTTCATGGATTTAGAAGCCACTTCATCATCATCTTGGTTACATTGCAGTAGGAATATGTCGAATTTGACCTTATGTTGATGCATTGTTCTACTGCAATTGGGCCACCAAGGTCCACATGAGCGGCAGAAACAATCAGGAAATGAAGCTGGAGCAACCTTCTGCACTCGTATGAAGCCGCAGAGCTGTATAATGCACGGTAGAAGATCTTGACCTGATCATCAGGCTGGTGGTTGTTTGATTTGATCCTTGAGGTATTGCACCAAGCACAGGATGCAAATGTACATGCAGTCAACTGCAGGGCGGGCGCCTTATGCACTGATCCACGCCGTCAGAGGCGCGGAGTTGGTGTCACGGGAAGGCAAGCTTCCTGCAGAGGCGGGCGCAGCACCCGACGATCTTAATACCACGACACCCTGGGTGGCAGTAGGAGTAAGACCTCAGGGAGGAGATGACTGGCAAGACACGGCTCAAGCGTTCTGCGGTAAAGATCAAAGTATCACTGTGTCAGGCTTAGCCTTCGCGACAATCTTCCACCCTGTTTGCGCAAGGAACGTATCGTATAACGCGAGTGTGCAACCGTCGTCACATAACCGGTGAACCCCTGGAGGGCAAGGACACCGCTAGTGAGCTAGCTAGCCTCAAGAGGCATGGTACCAAGATATACCTTGCTCAAGCGTTGCCCTAGCATCTCGTAATGCTCGTCCAGTATTTCCCCAGCTTTACTCCAGTAGCCGATGTCACAGCTAGCCACTTCGCCTCAGGGGCCCGTTGTTGGTGCTACCTGCAACTCGGTCATACTACCCCGCCGTTGGTCAGCAGCCCTATACCATCCCCCGAGAATATCGACGCACGCAGTCCTGCTTGCGTACACTCACCTTACGTCAAATCTGTTTCAAAGCCCGCCTGCGCACAGTCTGTTGGGTGTTGATCGTTACCTTTTGCAAGGAACCAAGGTAGCTGCGCTGTGGAGCTAATGTCACACCACGCCACTGTGCGTAAAGGATCTAGCCGTACCCAAGAATAATGAAATGCCGGTGCAACAACGGGGTAATGATCTCCTTATTTCACCATGTCCCTGGCAAGTAACACCTTATCACGCAGTGAAGCAACGTGAAGTTGTCCCTTTGGTGGGCCACCGCATGTGAACACAAGTTGCGCCGAAGAAGGCGCTGACCCAACGAAGTAATCAAGGTCTGCATAGGACCTAAGACTACCGTTCGACAGCCATGCAAACTGTCGAGTACGATCATACTCGAAACTTCATCAGAGCATCCACTATGCTAGCAGGACGTTGAAGAGTTGGCCGTCCTGCAGGAGAGGCTTGCATAAGACAGTCATTTCCCGCGGTCCCCACGGGGGGCGGGGAAGCTAAGATTGACGGCGATGATTGGATGAGATGCCGTTCGGGTGAGAAACGGAACGCGCCGTGATTTGCCAGCGAGAAAATAGGACCATCAGACACCTAGGAAATCCTAGGAATTATGACTTCTTTCTTGCTCGCAGGCCAATGAGAGAGCGTCTAGTTGGGGTGATTGACCGGTGACAAAGCAATTGTGTGGGGGTGGTATTTCCGGCATATTATTGTCGATGGTCCATTGATGTACTTCACCGCCAAGTGGGGCGATCGGGCCTCTTCCGTACCGCTGTCGGGCTAATGAGCTGGTGCCATTCGTTGACACAGCTGTAGTAACATACGCTTGAGGTAGTCCGGTCCATAGGATCGCCTGCTATGACTTCTCAGCACTCCTCCTGGTTCGTTGCTGCTGCTCGTAACATTCACTGCCGTGGCCTAGTTGAGTCATGCCTCTTTGGACCATGCTGGCCCTACCTATCGCCTTCCACACCTTGCATCGTCATCGACCGCTGCCGAAGGTGTGTCCTGGCCCTTGATGAACATCTTTGCCCCGAAAGGCGACTCGTATCGACCTGCAGCCCGCGACCTCGAGATCCATACCACCTGCCGTGTACGTCTCATGCACCGGAATACCGCCTGGTAAAACTGCCATCAACATCGTCGTTCGACACTTCAGGCTAGTCGAATGACAGGTCAAGCATGCAGTCGTGTCCTGCAACATTCGTGGCGATATCGCAGCCTAACAGAACTTTCCTGGTTTCAACAATGTAGGCGTGTCCCTGTCGTCCCGCTTACAGAGAAGACTCACAAGATCACGAACGCTCCATCCACCTGCAACCAATCCAACTTGGTTGATCACCTGAACAGGCGCAGCTCTCACTCCTTCGTGGTAGTTCTTCCTGAGTTTGAGTGTCCATCCTCTTGAAGATTCTGATGAGGCCAGCCATTGTTTGGACCTTTCGGTATGGTGCTTTTCTCAAATCGGCGATCGAGTTCCATTATGCAAGCACCCACCATTTTCAGCTCCGGATGAAGGGCGACTGCCTGATTGTAGTCATCGAAGCAAGAAGCGTAGTGAAATGCAATACATGGCGGATCGTCCATCCCTGCCGCGGGATCTCGGGATCGGTGGATTACGAGTCGACTCCTAAGTAATTGCGCCAGTGAAGGACGTGCCACCTAATGCTTGAAGGAGGACAGTCATGTCTTCTGAAATAAGACACGACTGCGATTGGTCCTGTCCCTCCATAAGGACTGCATCGAATCTGCACTTACATTGAAGGAGTCGAAACTTTGGGTGGCGGGCTTCATCTTTGATCGCAAAGTGACCGACTGCACAATGTCGCTCACACTTGAGAGACTAGAATCATTGCGTCGATGATCTTGACTGGATTCAAGTCTTTCTGTTTCTCGCACATTAGATCGTTGTCCTGCTGCAGTTGTGCCATAGTGAATGTAAGAACATTTCATGTCCTGAACCTTCATGCTAAGCTAAAGCCACGAAACTTGGCACATACTTGGCCTGTACTATGCCATCATCGGCTGGCATCACCCAGATTCTTGGGTTACTTCTTGCACAGCTAAACCAACTCTCACTCGATATGGGCGTCAGAGTTTATCCTGGAGACTCACTGTATGGAGCGTCTTGTCTGAGACCGGCGTTGCAACTTGCAGCACTGTTGTTGCATTTTCTTCCCATCATGTCTTCAATGAACTTAAATCTTGCTCGATCAAAGTCAAACACACTGTAGGAGAAACACCAGGGTGCGTGCTGTATTCCTCCGCTCACATCTTGACCCAATCATGGCAATGGCAGCACGTAGGTGGTCAAAGATCACAGTGGATCTCTGGGAAGACTCTGTGCAAGTCCGCTGCAGCACTGGATTAGAGGTTCTCTTCGGACACACCTGCAGCAATCAAGACAAGCTTTGTGGCATGAATCTGGCTTCCATGTGCTGTCAGGGAGAGATAGAAGCCTCATGCCAGCCGAATGTTATTCCACAAAATGGCCAATGGAACCATCAAGGGCCAGCCACCAGGTCATGGTCAACCTCGGCAGGACAGCTGCGGCAGCACGAGGTACGAGGCGAATTGAAGCGAGCCTCGAGTAGCTGCGCCGGCGACCTCTCCTAAGTTGATCTAGTAATTGCAGAGAAGTGGGAAGTCTGGCACAGAAGCTGTCGAATGCGGTGCCGCAAAGATTTACCGGGGCGGGCCTACCCCTTCCGCCACTGACCAATCGCCGAACCACAGACGTGAAGAAAAGCTCCACCTCGATTTGGTAGAATCTCGGGCCCAGGCTCGCGTGTCCAGCCTCGAGCATGTACTAGTAGTGCGTCGTGAATAGTTCATATCACAGGCACTTTGAGCTTCTCTGACACGACCAACGGGAGTTTCCAGAGATCGAGTCCGACAGCGACAAGCATTGCAGGAGGCTTGTCGCTGTTCAGGCCCTTTGTACAATATAGAGGTGGTTACAGGCCGCGTCACCAGTTCATTGTGGTAACCGGACATGTCTAGCAAGTTCCTGACAAATGACAGACAGCCTCGTCTCGTCTTGCACATTACGACTCGCTGCATGTACCGGTGCTCTGACTGCAGCTGCTGTTGATTCAGCTGACGCACAGTCATCTGAAATGCAGTAGCATTTAGTCCAGCACATAAATCTCATTGTCTAGGTGTAACGCGATCACCAGAATTTTGCATTGAACTCTTTACTGTATTCTCAGGTAGTGCAGATGCACGACCAATGGAGGACCCATTGTGTTTTGTGCGACAATCTCATTGGTGGAAGTTGCAATCTTGCGCTGCCCAAGCTGCTGGTGCTCGAACAAATGCTGCTGATCCCTGTCACGTACGCGTTCGATCGACGGTAAAAGTGATTCACTGTAATCAATTCGAGGACCCTGCAGCGATAGCATACCCATTGAATAGCGCCGGACTCTCATCGCCAACCAGTGCTTGATACTTTGTCATTTCTCGAAGCATCCAACTAAGCTCTCGAAGACGGCTTGTTTGGGTTCCAGTATCTGTACTAGTCATTGCATAGATTTAGGAAATGCCAGCTAGGTGGCCAAACTCGTCCTCAACAATTACTGGTTGCGCCAGGTCCAAATTACCCATGGTCTTCAGTGTATACCTTGTGTCTGCGTCGAATTCATACTAGGTAAATTCTTTTTAGTTTCCCACAGAAGACCATGGGACCTCCGATGCCCTACTGGAATCGATGTCTTCATCCAGTGTAATAAGACAATGTACGTATGTGCAGGTTTGAAGAGGTGGGTTGCGTTATACACACCAGCTCCCTTCCCTGTGTAGCCAGCAAAGTCTCTTTCAAGAGCAAATTGCGTCATTGCAGGTACTCGCACAAACTTTCGGCGTTGGTCAACCCCCTAAACAAGTAATGATAGAACAACAGACATTCTTGCGTCTGTACCGGGATATTGTCAGGCGCTGTCGGTTTCGAGATGGACATCTCGAGAGACGGGTGCTTCAGGGAGGCTATAACTTTCATCCAATCTATTGTCGTTGTAGATCTTGTCCGCTCTGAACGCGTACCTCAAGTCATCGTTGACCGCCCTGAAAATACTGGTGTGGAGACAGATGATCGCCTTTTCTTCCTGTGCTCGTTTCTCAATGCCGGCCAATGGCGCTGAGGCCGATGGCACATTTTCTGAGTCAGCTATATCGACAACAATATTGCTCTTGTATGCTTAGCCTGCGATATTGTCGTGATCGTCGAGTGTGCCCGGGTGCGCCTTCCCGCCACTTTGCTCAAACCATGCTGCTGCAGCCTCGCGCCGAATGAGAATCATCACCTCGAAATTCTCAGCTGTGACGTCTTACGCTCCTCGACCGGCATATCCAGGACCAAGGAGAAAGACCTTCATGCCCGACATCGTGTGACAACGTTGCATTACATTCAGTCTTCTGTGCGATGCGAGGGAGATTTTTCCTTCCTGCTTTATCTGTATCAACTGCATGTATCGATTAATGGAAGAGGTCTCAGTCATAGAGACAACGGCATCATGCACATAAGGAACCAACACACACACCGATATCATGATACAGGATCGGGGACCAACATGATGAAAGAGCCGCCTTTTCAGCGACAGGGGTGGTAGACCACTGCATCTTATGTGTAAATATAGGAGCTGCTGCTGTGAATCGTCAGATGCTGAATAACTTTGAGTCATCGCATAATCGCATAATCGTTTGTATCAGAAAGTCGCAGCTGTTGAGCTTCCGCAGAAACGGTTTGATCGAAGATCAGAGAAGAAATTACAACAGGTAGATGTCATGGAACGCCCCATAGCTGGACGACCAGCGGAGACCCTGAAGTACGAGGCATTCAAGCCATCTATTATCAACACGTATGTCTCGCTTCACTGTGCTCAGCTCATACGCATTGCCATACGCGAGTGCGCATGTTGACTCTCGCATGCTTGTCGAATCTTCAGAACGTAGCATGATTCTGGCATTGACTGTGCCAAAGTCCCAGTCACGGAACAATAGTGAAATACCACGTGTCCACCTACAGCATAGATAATCGAAGTTCAATCATTTGATTCGAACCCAGTTGAAACTCGAACTAAAATCCAGGAATCCAGGCTGTGGGAGTATGTTCTCGAGGGTAGATTGAGCAAAGCCGGTAAAGCACATCAGAGAATGCTCCTTCTTTCAAGATCAGGGGAGCTCGATACAATTGGCAATTAGTAGACATGGTGCTGTCTTGACAGATCAGGATTGTTGTCGGTATGAGCGTCACAAGAACAGGAACTTCAGGTGCAAACAGGAGACATAAGCAGGTTCAGCTTCAAAGGGTTTGGTGGTTCTAAGTCTGTGCACGGGACAGATGAAACCAGGAAAGGAGAAGCTGTCCGGGCATCCGGTGTGATCGGTTTATGTAGTGCGGCAAAAAGGGCAGCTGACAAGACCAAATGGAAGGTCGCCCTCGTTCCGTAAGTCCGGGTTGCCACCTGGCACATGGTGTCTATTCTTGTCGTCGTCGTTGCTTCCTTGTGGTTGCCAGGAGTATGGTAACGCTAGCATGTTCATGCAGGATATTGCATGTTAGATAATAATTGTGGGTAGACATGTTCTGATTTGTTTTTGGTACCTGAATTACATCAGGTACTGATGATAGAGTGTTCAGTGTAGAGCCATACTCAATTCTGGTACCAAATGTGTCGAACACGCCGCACAGACGAGTCTACCTGAATACCGGGAGCCGACAGTTCTCGGTGTATCTTCACCTCGCTTGCCACGGAGTAAAGCATACCACAGACCTTGCTTTGATGAGCCAGGATCGGAGTCGTGCACCTCATGTCAGGGCCACATCAAGCCTCAGCCGGAGAACTGTCAAACCTGCCGTATGACAGTGCGTCTGATTGCCACGTTTCTGTGGGATTCTTGTCAACTCAGATCGGCTTGACCAAAGGACCAGACTGAGTGTTTGTTATTGCAATGAGTCTTTCCACGTGGATGGCCACTTGTGTCCTTACCAGTTGAGGGTAACGGGTATGCTATTCGGTATTGGATTGTGAGTAGACTGCCCTGTGCTCGACCCCATGATTGACTGTCCGTGGGCGAGTGTGGACTCCGCGCTCGTCTGCGGACTGGTTCAACTGCGGCAGGTGGTCATCTTCGACCCAACCCGACAATAGGGGTCAGAGGGTCTTGCAAGGGTTGCGAGCTGCAGCGCGGCTGTCCCAGGTTGACATGTCGCGATCAGCATGATGTTGTTTCTTCGTTGGGGCGGCTGCTGTCACGGGAGGGCTGGCTATGTCCGGGGAGAGGTCGACATCTGCACCGACGACATAGAGCGTGACGGGGACAGTGATGCAAAAGTGAATGTAGAGGTGTTCTAGTCCTCTTCGAAGGATCTAAGCGACACACGTGCACTCCCCAGAAAAGTCTACGTACGCAGTGTTGGAGTGTTGATGTTACGATGTTCCCGGAGATTCGGTGCTCGGGCACGTGGACGAGCTTGGCGGTGACGGTCAAGCTTTGGCTGACAGGCATTGCTTCTTACTTAGCCGTGCCTGCCTACAGCCGATCCCTAGAGACTTGGGCATGGACCCGGGGGTAGCGCAATCCTTCACCTTGCTCTTGAACGCCGAAGGTGTGCATCTACACGTTTTCAGTCGTTGTGTGTGGCATAGTCGTACAAGAGAACCTGGACGATTCGGCCCAGCTGGCTAACTGACAACAGTTCGGGCTGATTATGGCACACGCAACAGCTATGTGCCGCAAGTAAACGAGTAACCAAGATCGTGACATGCTCGACTGCTGCATTGATATCTGAGGAACACTCTTTTCCGAAAGGCCTACCGGCGCATTCTTCGACGGCTGTCCCACGTCCAGTCATGATCGGTCCCATCACTTGATTCTGGTGTGGAGTGGAGTGCATCATGGAACAATCTTGGAAGCTTTTGGTCCTATATGGCTCCATTCCATACTTCGGGTACCACAAGTTTCACATAGGTTGACAGCATCCACCTTACTGGTTGCAAGCACAATCGTACACGCGGTTAAACTCGGTCAGGGTTCACATAGTCATTTAGCCCCCAGATACGTACAGATCTGCCTTCGGACTGCTTTGCTAGGTAATGCTCCCGTGCTTGGCGGGATAAGGAAACAGTTCTTGATAGCCTGACACAATTTTACGGTGACCACTACCGGGACGATGAGCGAGTCGCATTGGCCATCACCCCTGTTGTGCACGCTGCACTACTCGTGTAGCTCGTGTGGCCCTGTCTGCAACCGACCAAGCTCTTATATTAGACTGCCATGTAGTCCGGACGAGGCCGCAAAAAGCAAATATTGATGATATCCTCCCAGGAATCCATACACAGGTAACCTTTAGGATCCCGAAACCAATCACGGAGGATGGCATGCATGGGGAAGACTGGTCAGAACTTCCACATGGTGAACTGAGAAGCAAGCACTGTAGACAAATATTATAACTTTTCTTGTTGCCATGTTTGTTGTTGTCTTCTTCTTCACCCCTTCAAAGCTTGCTCATTTCTGCATTAACAGCCCCAGATTTGTCACCTTCTGGACCATTCAGCACAGAAGCTTTAGCACACCATCAACGAGCTGTCACAATGGCCGAAGAGAACAATTACGCTGCCGCTACTCCGACATCACACATGTCGGAGGATTGGGATGTCGAGATCGGGAGCGACCTTTCGAGGGCATCAACAGCCCCCAGACCATCATCGAGACCAGTGTCTCGAGTGGTTGATGGAGGCGATATCGCAAGGCTGACAACTCTTTCACGATCGAACACCATCCGAATGACCACGGATGCCTTCGAGAAGCTGTATCTCTCCCCACAGAACAGGGTCAAGGGTGACTTGCGACAGATATTCGCTGTCCCTACCCCTATGTAAGTTATTGATGCCACATCCCGAACCACGTATCAAGAAGGCTGACTGGAAGGACAGTGCGCTTATCGGTTTCTTGATTGGTGCGGGACCTCTTGGTTGTGCCTTGATGGGCTGGCGAGGTGCTGGTGGCGGAGGCGTTGCTACTATTGGTGTCTCTTACTTCTTTGGCGGTATGCTCCAGATCATTGGAGCCGTCATGGAATGGATCATGGGCAACACTTTCCCGTTCGTCTGTTTCAGTACATTTGGTAAGTCTTTCGCGCTTTGGTTGAAGACTGTGGCTGACATCCCTCAGGTGCATTCTTCTTAGCCTATGCTGCTACACAAGACCCAACTTATGGTGCCAAAGCATCATTCGCTGCTGCTTACAATGCTACCACTCCTGAGGAACTCCAAGCCGCATCGGAGCATTACCTAGCCAGCATCGGTAAGCAATCTATGTTCTTGAAGTGGCGTTCTCATACTGATATACATAGGTTTCTTCTTCCTCTTCATGGGCATCCTCGTCTTCATGTTCTTGATCTGTTCGCTACGAACAAACTTGGTCTTCTTTGTCAACATGTTGCTCATTGAGGTCGCCATTGGCCTTCTGCTTGGATCGACATGGAGAGGTGCTGAAGGTGATACTGATGCACAGGAAAGCTTAGCAGTTGTATGTTGCATTCTCTTCACCATTGTTCGGATCATTCACTAATGATTGTCTCAACAGGCATCGGGAGCATGTGTCTTCGCAACATGCATTTTGGCACTGTACCTACTGTTCGCTCAGCTTCTGGAAGCGGTCGCGTTCCCTATAAACTTGCCAGTCGGAGACCTCAGCTCACGCTTTGGAAGACTCAAGAGAGTTCCAAAAATGGCTCCTCCAACTGAGAAGTTGTACGATGTTTGATTTAAAGTCGCGACCCGGAACATCGATTGGCATTAAGTACTATGGGCGGGATATCTTCAAGAAATTGGTCTCTGAAGCGGGTTTGGCGCAGATGATTCTTGAGCTGGCGTTTCGGACATGGCAGCTGCTAGCAGCGCTGCGGCAACGAAGACGGTAAAATCGGGTGAATCACGAGTCAGGAGTCCTTGATTCTCCCCTGGCTAAGACTGTGTATTTCAATACTAATTGTACCGATCATTGGAGGCTTTGCGTCGAAGATCGATAGCTTAGATTCAGAACAATCCTTTCCAATCATAGTGGTGTTCTTACTGTCACGAAAATCCACTGCCAGAAGTTGCCTACCTATATGAAGCATGATCGCACTCGTATATTAGGGAGTCCAGAGGCTGTAGAGTAAGAGACGTTGTGAGTGCTTCTACTCAGCAACAATAGGTTGAGAGTACTGGGCTCCCGGGCAACTTCTCGGCGAATGAGACTCCGCAGCAAAGACC